>JAASGO010000387.1:0-25923 GCA_023334245.1 Globisporangium cederbergense
CCGCCACGCTGTAAGGCTCGCTTGATACTTCAGTATCAGTCCTAGTCACCGTCTCTGATACTCATCTGGAATGCGTTTTCACGATATATAGGAAACTGTCGCTGTACCTGCCGCACCCCGTGCGCTACCAGGATGGACACGTCAAGTGGGGGCAGAGCAAGCACACGCTCGCGATCTCGCTGCCGATTGTCCGAGACGAATGGTGACACGACGGAATGACTGAGTGTACTACGTTTGGTACTTTTGGTACCTTGATACTTAAATGAACCAGCACCATCCTGATACCTCAACAGAACACCAACGTTCTCTATTGATACTCAATAGACAACTACATGTCTATGCCTTCTACAGCTCACAACAGCGGATAGATGTGCTGGTCGTAGATCGACTGGAAGTGACACAACATATTGGAGCTCGTGGGGATCGTGTCCACGACCCAGCACGAGTGGCCCACGCCCTCCACCTCATGAAGTACCAGCTTCCCCTGTCTGTCGAGACTCTGGAGTCCATACGAATCCTCCTGGTACTCACGCGTCTGCGTCACGGGGATGATCTCCAACTCGCTGAACTTGGTCTCGATCTCCTCAGCGGACTGCACTTCGCTGTACTGACCGAAGATGGACGCCTGCCAGGGCGAGATGACCTCGTCCTGGGGCGACGCAAAGAAGTGCGCCACCTCGAGCCGCAGGAAGTTGGTCTTGCGCCGCTGCTGATCTGCCAGGCATTGAGGTTCTGAGTCGGAGTCCTCACAGTCGTTGAGGTTGTTGATCACGGGCAGGAACGTGTTGGTCGCCAGCCAGTCTCGGTACACGGGCGACCGTGGCAGGTTGACGATTGAGAGCTCGGTCTGTAGTACCTCCTGGGTCGCGACCTTGGTGGCGAAGTCGAACTGGACCTTGCCGCGGAAGTCGGACGGGGAGTAGACCGAGAAGTTCATGAGCGAGGACGGGATCATCTGTGGGCCGAGCGCCTTGACGAATATCGCGGTCGGCGTCGCGTCGCTCGGTTGCGGGCCGTAGAAGATGCCGTTCTGCGCGCCAGCGAGGCTGATGAAGACGCGAACGTCGTGGTCGTCCATTTCTTCGATGACCGCGCGCGCGATCGCACCACCCTGTGAGTGGCCGATAAATATGTAGCCACTCCGAAAGCAGGTCCCCGAATCCTCTGAGTTCTGGATGATGGAGCGGATCTGTTGGATCGCTGACTGCACCTGGTGCGCAAGACCACCGACGGAACATGCGTTCTCGCAGAAGTCGAGGGCGATGAACGTCCGTCCTTCGGCTGTGAGGTTTTTCCGGAAGTTGAAGCCTGCGGTCGCGTTCGCCGTCACGCCGTGGAAGAAAAAGATTGGAAGTCCCGATGCGTTTGAGAAGTCATCTGCAGCCTCAACGTTAACGTCGTTACCAGACTCCGGATCGGAGTGATGCTCGGTCAGGATGGCGTCACCGCTGTCAGACTGAGCGTTCATGGACCCCGCGACGAGAGTGAGGAGCCATAATGTGAGGAGTAGCGAAGAGGCAATGAGCTTCGTCATTGTGTCTGTCGTGAGCTGAAGACGAACGAACTGAAAGTGGAGAGCTCTAGACTGTACCATCGATATGTGAAGTCGCCATCCAGTGAGCGGATCAGCGGATGCTGAGGAGTGGATCCAGTCAGTCGGGACGGTATGGTAGAGGCTGGGTTTCTGGAGCTGCTCGTGTGAACCAGACAGAAGAAGCGAGCGAGTGGGTGGGGCAGACAGCGGGTAAAGATCCAGATTTCGTCAGCGAGGCCTGTCTGCTGTTTTTGAATAGTGGGGTCCCAGCTCAAGCTCACTTGGCCACCAGGCCAGGAGCTCACCAGTTGTCCTCACTCTAGGTGGACAGCTGGTGGACGCTTTGACACTGAGCTCAGCCCAAAATAATGTGGCTTGACTTGCACTAAACTGTGCCACATCATTTTGAAGCACGTTGACGCTCTAATACAGGTCATTTATCCTACTATAGACTTTCTCTGGGATGTTTGGCAGGCAAATCACAAGCCAAACCAAAAGCAAACAAAGCAATCAAGCAAGTGCTCGATCATCCATGGCGACCGCTGCTGCCGCCGCCCCCGCGATCCAGGAGAGCCCCGAGGCGCTCGCGCGCATGTCCGAGTCCATCATCGGTGAGCGCAACCCTCGCGGCATCCCCGCCGCCGTCTTCGTGGTGCGTTCCTTTATGCTCGTTCTCTTTCTCTGTCGTTCATGAGCTCTTCGTCAGAAGCGTTCGTTGATCTGGTGAACGTGTGATGCTCATCATCTGCCTTATTATAACAGGAGAACGTGGAGACGTACATGAGCACGATCGGTATCCGCACTATCGAGCCGCTCGTGGGCTCGCTCCAGCAGCTCTACAGGTGCGTCGTCCACGCAGTGCATTGCATGCTCTGTGCCACTGTTGTCTAACTGGTTCAGTCTCGTGGATGGATGGGTACCTCAACAGCAAGTACAAGTTCATGGAGACGAACCTGCAGAAGAGCCGTGAGTCGTTCAAGCGCAAGATCCCGGAGACAGAGAAGGACCTGGCGGCGCTCAAGCACCTGATGGAGAAGCAGGAGGAGGGCGCGGCGCTCAGCACGCGCTTCAACCTCGCGGACAACGTCTACGCCAAGGCCACGGTCGACTGCTCGGTCGGCAAGGTCTGCATTTGGCTTGGGGTACGTTTGTTTGTGTATTATTAGTATCATGACGACGGCATATTAGTGTATGTGGTGTATACGAGCTGACTACTACGCTCTATTTGTTGCAGGCAAACGTGATGGTCGAGTACTCGTACGAGGAAGCGTTGGCGCTGCTTGAGAACAACATCTCGGTCGCCAACGACCGTCTGGTACGAAGTGTATAGCGATCTTGTGTAGTGTTGAACTTGTTAGAAGCGACTGACTGAATGACGTGGCGTACCATGACCTTCCTTGTGTGTCAATAGTCGCAGATCGACGCGGACCTGGCGTTCCTGCGCGACTCGATCATCACGACGGAGGTGAACATTGCGCGCATATTTAACCACGATGTGCGCCGCCGCCGAAAGGTGCGTCCAGCCAGCCGCCATTTTATTTATTGCATGAGGACGAGGGTTCCTGTTTCTTGTGAAAACCTAGGATCTTTTGGAGTGGCTTCTAACACCTTGTCCGCTATGACAACTCATCCACGTCACACTAACAACCAGGAGAAGGACGACAACCTCGTGGCGGAGCTGGAAGCCAAGTAGTAGAGAACGAGAACACGAGACACCTCACAGACGCGCAACACGTCACCTACCGAGTCCGTCTATTCTCAATAAGGGTCGCGAGGCCCCCGTGTCCTCCCCTCACTGTCAGATCTCTTGTTGTTCTTGGGGTAACCCAAGCAAGAAGCAGGAAATCAAACCGATCCACAGGCGTTTTCTTTGAACCGTCGACCGGTGTCTCCTCAGCCTCACTTTCGGCTTGCCTTCGCCACCCTGTCCGTCTGCATTGCCAGCTATTGAACTTACTCATTCGCTGACTTGATCTGTCTGACAGACTAACCTTGCTCGCCAATTGCGAGGATGCGTGCACAGGACCGGGGAGATGACGCGCCAGCAGCTCAGGATGTCGTCACGGACTGGGAGGTGCGGCACGACGAGACGAGCGGCGCCGCGTACTTTTTCAACATCCGCACAGGTGAGTCTTCCTGGGATACACCGACTGAAGAGAGCTACATAGCGGCGGAGACGACAGGACTGGAAGACCTCACGACTCCTTCTCAATGGGCGGAGGTCTTCGATGAGAGTCGAGGTTGCGTCTACTACGTGAACCTTCGCACGTCCGAGACGCGATGGGACCCGCCGCCTGGGTACGGAGCCGTGGCTCCTACTGTTGACGCGACCAACGACGTTGGGAAGGGCGAGGAGGAGGAAGATGCCCCGCGAATGACGACTGCGGAACAGATGGAGAAACTCAATCGGCTCTTGAGCGGCGACGATGACGACGACGACGAAGAGCAGCTCCATCAAGCGCAGCCAGTTTCAACTATTGCACCACAATTGCCACCTTCTTCTGAGGGCACTGATGTACACGAGATACCGTGGATGATGTTCCTCAACGAGAGCGACGGCATCCCGTACTACTACAACCACGTCACGGGGGAGTGTGTGTGGGACCCGCCGGCGGACTTTCTCGCCTACCACCACCAGCAACAACAACAAGAAGCCCACGCCCACGACCAGCACGTCGAGGTCGAGACGGAGACTGAGGCAGCGCAGCGAGAGGGCGCGTGTAGCGGCATGCAGATCGCATCAACGACAGCAGCCACTGTGCGCGAGGCGTCGCTCATCACGCCCGCATTTGAGGAGAAAGTGCGGCGCGCAATCGAGAGCGTGTCCAAGACGCCTGTGGGCTCCAGTCGCGTGCTCTTTGTGCGCACGCCGTCGGAGAAGTGGACCGAGTTTACAGTAGCAAGGAATGATGGTGGTGGCAGCACCGATAATGAAGGACCCCCGCGCCCTGGAAGTGATGCGTCGGCGACTGGCGCTGTTTCCAGTGCGCATGATAATCAGGAAGAGGCGCAGCCGCCTACTAGCTCTCGTATGGTAACGACACCAGGAAGACCGCGGTCGTCGCGTCCAGGTTCGGCGGCGCTGGGTGCCTCCAGTCGGCCGTGCACGCCTCAACCAGCGGCGATCTCAGAACATGGAGGCGACGCTAATGGGGTCAATGTGGAAGGCTTAGAGGCAAATCAGACGAACGAGAAGGACGAAGCAGGCAGACGGAGTGAGTCTTTGCTGTCGTCAAAACTCGTTGAGAGCTACGACCCAGAGACGGGGACGTTCATTCACGTGGTTGAACCAGTCTCCTCATCCGAACAAGATGAGCAGCAGCAACAGCAGCCAGAGAACTTTCGAAAGCCTAGTATCGCAGATTCTGAGAACAACAAGCTTTCCGACATGGCCTTGCAGCTTCGCTTGGAAGAAGCTGCGCTAGTGATTGAATGTCTGGTCCGTTGCTTCCTCGCAAGGCGTCGTGTTCAGAAGCAGCGATGCGCAAGAATGGAAGAAGGTCAACGGCGTCAAGTGATTGATACCTCCACTCAATTCGCTGCGAGTGATGAGAATGAAGAGCCTGTTGTTGATGAGACCATCGGTTGTGCCACATCCCTGGACGAAGATGTTGCATGTGAGAGCAATGGTGACTGTGCAGATCGGCAGGTGTCATCTTCAATGACAGTTGCTGCACAAGACGAAGCAGATGTGAAGACTCAACCAGAGCCAGCCGCATTTGTGGGAGTTGACGACTCAACCAGTACTGAACCAAACGAGGACGGATTCGTCGTGTCAGAAGGTGGTGCAGCGCTACCACCTGAAGATGCAGCGGCGGCGACGACTGCTGCTGATGCTGGCAAAGTTGAGCCGAGTCTTGGAGAAGAAATTTCTGTACCGCGATCGCCAATCCAATCGGCGCGCTCAGTTTCGCCACAAGTGCTACCGGACTCTGTGTCTTTGGACCGAGAGTTTGAAGTTGCTTTGGTGCCTGATAGACCCCTCTCTCCTCGTCCTCCAACGCTACTGACTGCTCCGAACTTGGCAAAGGATCTTGGACTAGTGCTGGAAACTCAAGAGTCTGCAGCTGTCACTCCAGACTTGACGGATCTGCTGAGCCACAGAGTGGATCTCCGTGATGCAGAACCAGCGGTAGAGAATACACAGGTGGCTCCTTCTAGACCAAGTGAATCAGAACCAACGCTGCCGATTCCAGAGGTCAAAGTGAAAGCGCGACCCACGTCATCATCGGCAAAGCCCCGAGATCAGACGCCGTCGTCCTCGTCATCCGTGCTTAGCGTGCTTGACATCGCCCAGTACTTCACCAAGCGACCAGTGAACACTCTAATGGAGAGCGATAAGCAGCCAATCAAGCAGCCCGCAAGTACCGCAGCACCACCATTCATTGTCCGCAAACGAGTGGAACTACCCAAAGCGAAAGAGATACCTGCTGCAGTACCAGAATCCTTTCAAACGCCCGCAGCTGCAGTAGAATGCAAGCAGCAACAGATTCACGCTGCCAACGCAGCGAGCGCGCGGATAAGAGAGCTGCAGATGCAAGAATTGAGTGAATTGCGTCAGTTGTACCAGAAGAGTGCGGACAAGCACGCGATCGAGAGGCAGCAGGTGCTGGCCACACTAGCAGATCGCTCTATACCAGCAGTACGGTCAGTACCAACCTCGAGAGGTGATCAGAGTCAAAGCAGCACCAGCAATCACGAGATTCGGTCAATCTGGGAGCTACTGGTTGATGACGTCCCTACCAGCATCTCAAAACTCAACGGAACCGGCGAGACTGGCTCGGAGAGCGCTTTCCAGTCTCGGATTTCTCAACAGTTATTGGATCGTGCAGCTTTTGTCAGTACCATGGAAAGCGAGCGGCTGTATGAGCTCCAGAAGCGGCTCGACCATCTGCATTTGTGCAACCAGACGTTGGACGCGCAACTGGAAGCGATCGACCTGTGTCTCCTGCAGGAGGATCATTTCCCCCACCCAGAGGACGCTTGCACAACAGCATTAGCAGACAATAAGAAGACGTTCCAGGCGAAGTACGCCCGCAAACTGCGTCGCAAGCAGAACGAACTGCTCCGTGCGATCGAGTTCTGGCAGCAGCAGGCTGCAGCGTTTCCTCATCCCTTCGTTGCCGACTCGGAGAGCATCCCAGCAGCTCCAGTCATCAACAGCAGCACGACACCATCATCATCATTGTACTGGGATCGCGTGCGCCAGCACTTCACCAAACTGTCCAACCAGGAAGCCCGTCAGCGCATTCACGTGCTGTTCTCATTGCGAGACGCAAACGGCGACTCACTGCTCCACTTGGCGGCGTGGAAAGGCCGCCAAGACGACGTCGCACGGCTGCTAGCGCTCGCTAATGACAATGACAGCGAACGCGTTGCATTCGCCAACCTGTTGGACAACACTGTGAGTAAGTGCCGCCCGCTGCACGACGCCTGTCGCGGCGGTCACGTGGAGATTGCGCGCATGCTCATGGCTGCCGGTGCAAGGCTGGACGTTGTGGACACTATGGGGGACTCGCCGCTGCATGTCGCATGTCGACTCGGGTGGACACAAATCGTCCACTTTCTGCTGACAGCAGCTGTTGCGACCACCACCGAGGAGGACACTATGATAACCAGCACTTTTTTGATCAGCAACAACAATGTGGACAAGCAGAGGTCGGAAGTGCTTTTGAGCTGCTCGCTGAGTGCGTTTTTCCACCTACGCAACCACAAGAAGAAGCGAGCGATGGATCTGGCCAAGCTGCCCTCGCTGGTTGCGTACCTCCAGCGTACGTACTTGAGCTCCACCGGTCTTGTCTTGAATCGTGCTCTTGTTTGACGACTGACTCGGTATGAACGACTGACCCACCTGCTCTCACTGATCTGCAGAGTATGAAAGAGAACTGCCGCACGATTCCGAGATGCAGCATCAGAGTCACAAAAAGGCGGCATCGCAGCGGAACGGCAGGAAGCGTTCGAAGTCTGGCAAGTCCTGATGAGCAGAGTAGATCGGACCAAGGTTAACTAACCATACACACTCTACCATAGGGTGACGATATCATTACCTCTTATCGTTTACATAGGACATGCAACATTTCTATCTCCCGACAGCTGTGCTTGCGAAGCCAAAGCTCAGTACTCACCACGTTCATCCACCAGCGCGCGTGAGAACGCAGAGTCGGATCTCGTGGCGGCTCCCGTAGGGGAACATCTGCTCGCCCATGGTGTCGAGCGCCTCCGTCGTGATGTCCTCGTACGCGATCTCAAAGACATCGAGATGGTCCAGGAACGCCTGGAAGGTCTTCTGGTTGCGGATCGTAGCGGCGAAGATGGCCTTGCGCTCGCGGATCTTGGCTGCTTTTGCGGCTGACGGCGATGTTGATGAGCCCAGAAAGACCTGCAACACGTGCACCAGGGACGGGAAGCTCGCGACGTCGTAGACGCAGTCGCCCGCCAGCAGAATGTCCGGCCGGAGCTTAGCCTCCTCCTCCTCTTGGTCCTCCTCACTCGGGTCCCACGTCTCCCAATCCAGCGTGAGGACGTCCACGGGACACTGGAAGTGCGGCGCGTTGATCTCGGCGTTGTACCTTAGGTTCTGCATCACACTCGAGCCGTAGTCGCTCAGCAGCACGCGCTTTGGTTGGGCCACACCAGCGAGCACGAGACCCGTGAAGCCCACGCCAGCGCCGAGCTCAAGCACCGTCTGGTCCGTGAACACGTGCGGGTGCGTGATGATGTACTCGGCGAGGTACCACCCGGCCTCCCAGATCTTGAGCCCCACCTCGTTGAACACCGAGGCGACGCGGCACGTGACCACGAGGGGTTCGTTCTTGCCGTAGACGGCAGTATGGTTCTGGCTGGTTCTGGTTGGGATGGCGTACGAGACGTGGTGCAGGTCCTCTGCGCTCAGCGTTGTCTGCCCCAGGCGCGCGTGGAGTACGAACTGCAGGAGCTCTTCGACGAGCTCGTCGTGGGCTTCCGCGTCTACGGCCTCAATCTCTGTTGATACCAGCACGAGAGATGATAGATAATGTTAATGAGCGAGCTCTAGCGACAGATGCAAAGCTTGCTATTGGCGCTGAGTGACAAGCAGCCAGCCAGTCAATAGTTTGTGTTCAAAGACGCATTGATCATGTGCCTTGCTGTTGGAATCGTATGCATCCCCTACCGCCCATGTAGCTCTTGAGGAAGCGAAAGACGTACGATTTGTGTGGCGGGAAGCGATCGCACACGGCATCACGCACCACCGTCGCCAAGATCGTCTCCTGTATCACGCACATACACACGTCCGACACACGTCATTAGGTCCATTCATCTTGTGTTCACGCTCGTGTTCGCGTGTTACCTGCATGGCGAGCGAGCTCCAGTGGTCGTCGCCGTCGACAGCAAGGTGCTGCTTCATGTGCGCGACGACGTCCTTCACGGGAACCATGGCCCTGTACGCCGCGAGCAGCCACTGGAGCGCGGCGTCGTTGTTGTGCGCAATGCCATCGATCTCGTCCACCATTGCTCCTTTCGCAACTGTGCTTGCCGAACAGCAACAATTTGAGTTGCATCCGCATTTCTTGATGCCTCACGTTTCACACTAAACTAGACAGCATCCTGATTTTACATTTCATTTCAGGCTCGCTCGAACATTTCCTGGTCTCGCGAATCTAGGATGTTCCCTAGTTTAATGTGGTCAGCTATCATTCCCTGCCAGTCAGTCTGCCAGCCGCTCGCTCGAAGTGCTGCCAACAGCCGTGAGCAGCTCTTGGGCTCAAGCGAGAAGCTCCCACTTGTAGCACCACCACCTTCACGCCGCCTTCACTATGATCGAATGCACCAACTGCGGTGCGCTGGGCGAGGCGAACTTCAGCACCAACTACTTCGGGGAGCTCGTGTGCGAGCTCTGCGGCACGCAGAGCTTCCTGCAGTCACGCAATGAGACGCAAGACATGGAGGACACGAACCTCGACATGACCAAGGCGTCAACCATGAAGCGAGGCCGTAAGCGTGCCCCGCGCCGCAAAGGTGGCGTGAATGGCCGCAATGGCAACATAGACGACGATGATGCGCCTTGGGTTGGCCACCGCGGTCGCCCGCTGGGCACGGCCAACCCGCGCAAGCCGCGTAACCGCAATCGCGTGACGCTGCTCGACTGTCTGCGCGCGACACAGACGATCCTCGAGTACCAGGCACAGGCGCTCGTGCAGCTTGGCGGCTTTCCCGACCAATACACGGACGTGGTGCAGGAGATCTGGTTCTTCTTCTTGGAGACGTGGGAGCTCAAGAGCTCCAAGCCGCTGCTGCGCTGCTACACCGAGTTCTTCATTGCGCAGACCGAGGAGGACAAGGCCATGGACCCGGCCGTGACGCAGCAGCTACTCGAGCAGTGGGACGCCGAGCGCGACGACGAGGCCGCGCCCGCGGCTCACCAGGCCGCAGTGATTGCCCAGGCCAAGGCTGCAGACGCCGATCAAGATGAGGACGAAGACGATGAGGCTAATGTTGCCGAAAGTGAAGGCGACCTGGGCTCCGAAGGAGAGGATACTGACAAACGAAAGCGCGGCCGCAAACGCAAGAACGACAATTCCGAGCCACTGGCCAAGTACAAGAAGGAGAAGAAGAAGAAAATCACAAGGAAGAAGAATAAACCGAAGACACTCTATCTGCGGCACTACAGCGAGTCGCTCGACCGGTTCTCGATCGTGGATCTGCTGGGCATGCTCGCGCTCGCGGCGCGTGTCTTGAACCTGGGCGTACTGCCCAGCGATATCGCGTACTGGGTGAGAACGGGCCAGCTGCCGTTCCACAACCTGCTCTCGATCTGCACGCAGGAGCTGCAGTACGCCGTGAGCGACGTGTCGCTCTTCTTCGAGTCCTCGACGCTCAACCACCGCGTCTCGGCCTCACGCGTGGCCTACCACGCGCTCTACCTGCAGCACCATCTGGAGCTCAAGCTGCCGCCGCTCAACGTCTCGCTCGTGGCTTTTACCATGTGCGCGAACCTGGGCTTCCCGCCGCAAGTCTTCCGCCACTTCCAGTGGATCGTCGCGCATTTCAACACCAAGTGCGTGAAATTGCCCGAAGAGCCATTACTCCAGTGTGATACAAAAAAGAGTCTCGTAGCGGACCTGGAGTCAAGCGCGGGGATCGCAGCGCACCTCGCGGTCGCCGTGCGCTTGTGCGCCAACTGGCACGAGTGGATCTATGAGCGCGTGCTGCATCGCAAGCACCACGTGCCCGCGTTTCGCATCCAAGACGCGCTGCGCATGCCGAGGCGCGAGCTCGACGACTTCATCGAGTTCAGCGAAAACGCGCTCATCGGCATCGACCGCGCGAACATCCCACCCGGCTTCGAGAGCCACGTGTACGACCTGCGCGGCAAGTACAGCGAGTTGAGCCAGACGACGCAGGAGAACCACCAAAGCTCATTACGCATTACCGGTAATGGAGATGATGATGATGAGGCTGTGTCTCATCCGGTGGAGCACACGTTGCACGCGTACCCAGCGCTGTACGTGAACGGCATCTGCGACGAGAAGGACGCCGAGATCGAGGAGCGCGTTGCGTTCATCAAGAAGATGCTGCGAGTAGAAGAGAAGAGCGAGACTGACGAAGAGCAGAGCAATGACGATGGGGATGACGACGTGTTCTTCTATCCGTTCTACGCGCAGAACGTGACTAACCGCGTGTTGCACGCGGCCTACGAGAACGTGCTGGGTCTGCTCTGCGAGTACGTGGACATCGCGATCGGCAGCCTGTTCCCGATCACCGAGAGGCTGGACGCACAGATCAAGGCGAAGTGCAGAGCGCTGGAGCAGAGGGTGGCGCTCACGGATGCGCAAAGAGGCGTTGAGTTGGCCTGAAAGGTCGCGGCTGTCTGAATCTTGCTGGAGTATCTGGAATACAATACAAGCGAAGCGAGCTCATTAGCTACAATCACATAAGCCCGAAGCTCAAACACTCAACATGGTGCGAGGAATGAATTGATTGCTGTCCTTACCATGTTGGTGCTATCACTCCGCTCGCTGTTGCGTTATGACTGAGCTTGTATGGGATGGACTGTGATGTTGCTGTGTGATAGACAACGTGCGCACAAGCCATCAAAGCGTGGGTACGTCCTGTTTGGTTGTGTGATTCGTCCTTGCGCCTTGCTCGACTGAAGCTTGCTTCGATTCGCGCGTGAACGTCGTAGGAAGCCAAGAACAACGTGCCTGGGGAAGAAGCGCCCGTGATCAAGCTCTACTGCCAGATGCCGCCAATTGCTAAGCTCGACAACTCGCTCAACACGCTCAAGAACTGCGAGTACGCCTGTTGCTGTCTTCACATGCACAACGACCTTGCTCTCATGACTCACTCGTGAGTACTGCCTGCTCACTCACTCACACAGACACCTGTCGCTCTCGACCAACTGCATCGACCGTCTGATCCCGCTGTCTGGGATGAAGAAACTGCGCATTTTGTCTCTGGGGCGCAACCAGATCAAGAAAATCGAGAAGCTTGACGACGTCTCAGACACGCTCGAGGAGCTCTGGATCTCGTACAACGTCATCGCGACGCTCGACGGGCTCTCGGGGCTCACGAACCTCACGACACTCTACTTGTCCAACAACCTCATCAAGAGCTGGGACGAGCTCGACAAGCTCGCGAACCTGCCCAAGCTGCGCGACGTGCTCTTCGTGGGCAACCCAATCTACGAGAATATGGCCAAGGAAGAGCAGCGCCTGAATGTGCTCAAGCGCATCCCCAAGGTCGCCAAGATCGACGGCGACATGGTCAAGCAGACCGAGCGCGACGCCGCCATGGGGCAATAAGTAGGCAGCAGCATTCGACCACGAAACAAGCAAGCTCTCTCACCTCGTTGGTATCGGAACGGAGACGTTTATATTCCAGTTGGTGTTGCTTGCTTTCTCTCTTTGTAGGGGTAATCGTCGACATGCTGTGATGCCGCGGGGTCTTGACAACGATGATACTTAACGTGAAGTACGCCGCTTACTGCTTGCCGTTGAGGAACTGCAGCACGTAGCTGAAGTCCTTGTCACCATTGCCGGACGTGACCATCAAGTTGAAGAGCTGGTGCGTGTTGAAGGTGAGCGGCATGGTGGCGCCGGCGAGCTTGGCGCAGTCCACAGCTAGGCCCAGGTCCTTGTGCGTGAGCTTAGTGGCGAAACCGCCCTTGTAGTCGTTCGACGACGGCACGTTCTCCATGAGACCAGGGTACGGGTGGTACACCGTCGTGGACCAGCACTGCGACGTGGACGTGTCCATGATGCTACACAGATTGATCAACATAGATAAGGTTAGTGACAGTACATAGCAACGCAGAGGACGAGTAGATCAAGGAAAACGTACCCCTTGAGCACCTTCGGGTCAATGCCGAGCTTCACACCGAGGTTCATGGCCTCCGCGACCGACGTCATCTGAATGGCGAGCGCCAGGTTGTTGCAGATCTTGGCGACCTGGCCAGTGGCTGCGCATCATCAGACATCATCAATAAAGAGTGAGTGTAAGTCTACAGCCACAAAGCCTCGACCATTAACGGAACAACAAAAGCACATGACGTACAGCTGGCACCGCAGTGCACGATGTTCTTGCCCATGCCGAGCAGCACGGACTTGACGGTGTCGTACTCGGACACCTCGCCGCCGACCATGAATGTCAGCGTGCCGTTCTCAGCGCCGACGACGCCACCGGAGACGGGCGCGTCCACGAAGATCGCACCGCGCGCGTGCAGCTTGATCGAGAGCTCCTTGGTAAAGATCGGGTCGATCGTGCTCGAGTCGATGAGCACGTGCTCCTTGCGCAGCGCCTCATGCACGCCGTTCTCGCCCAGGTAGACACTCTCGACGATCGCCGTGGACGGCAGCATCGTGACGATCGTGTCGCAGAGCTCGGCGACCTCGCGCGGCGTCTTGGCTACGATCGAGCCCTTGTCAGCGTGCGGCTTGGTGTTGCGTGGGTCCACGTCGCAGACCACGACGCTGTGGCCGTTCTTGCGCAGGTTGTTAGCCATGTGGCCACCCATCTGGCCGAGGCCCACGACGCCCACGTGCTTCTTGGTGGCCGAGGTCGAGAGGCAACGGCGCGTAGCCATGGCCATGGCGGCGGTGGAGGTAGCGGCGCGGGAGAAGAGCATCGTGGCTGTGGTTGTGCTGGTGGTTCTGAAGCGGATGGCGAAATGCGCTCAGGCTTCGCGTGCGTGTCGAGTGCGCGCGCGGGTGTGAAGCGCAAGCAGTTCCATTCGGGCATCCATGAGATCCCCAACTTCAAGGGAACGTGCCGCCCTCTTGAAATGCGAAAACGGAGAGCTGACCTACACGATGTATGCTTTCATCCTCCCTGTTTATTTCAGCTGATAGGGAAGTTTCATTGCGAAGCCTCTCTGTTTTGTGATGTTTTGACAGGATTATCAAGTATACACAGGTTTCCTGAGTCGTCCAAACCAAAGGAAGGTCGCGCGTGAAAAAATTGTGCAATGATTCGAAGCTATGCAGTCAAGATAAGCTAATCGATTTAGGAGAGAGCCGTATTCATAGAGGTAACTTGTAAATACATTCAATAGATAGATCAGGAGTGTGACACCTGTACGTCATAATTTATGCAAACAAAGTAGAGATGATATAAGAAGTCAGCTCACTATGCTTTGTCATCCGAACCAGTTGTGTGTGTGGCGCTTCAAGCTCAGCACGTAATTACGCATATTTACGACTCCTTACCTTCATGCAACAGTTGGCTAGGTATCGCTTTTTCGAACCACCTACGTGCAACAATCCTCGAAGGTTCAGAATGGCATGCCCACGTACTTCAGGATTGGATCACATGATGGAATGAACAACAGACAAACAAGCTGGGCATGCAACAAGGCGAGCAAGTCACATATACGACGTGCAGTATGCACACGACGAGCTTCTTCATTTCCATCTCCAAGGTTACGAAGCAAGTCACCCTTCTTCCAGCTATTCTTCTCTCTTCTTTTCTTCCGAAACAGAGAGAGAGAGACACGCAGCCGTCTTCAGCCACATTAGTTGATCACGTCGACGAGGAAGTCGAAGATATCGGTGTTTCTAATCGCTGTCTGGATGTCCTCTTTCTGCAGCGTTCGCCGCTTGTTCTTCTCCGAGTATCCCCACGACCGAAGTGTCAGCTCCAGGATGAACATCTCGCACGCCTTGGCGAAAAGCACGGGCGCCTCCGCACTGATCATGCGGACGTCTTCATCCGACTTCATGATGCGCTTGATGCGCGCCAGTGGGAGGTCGTTGTGGTTCTTGAAGTCTGCTCAATGACAAAATACAAAGTAAGTGAGCACAACGGCCCACACCAAACAATAGAAAGCGCCTGTCAAAGTAAACAGAACGATAAGGCACCTTGTTCGCTGCCCACTTCCAATTGCTCCATCTGCGCACCATAGCAACACGACATTACACCCACGACACACACACGTACGCATGCACAATAATCAGCCTTGCGAACCCACGACAACATAACACCGCGCGCGAGCTCATGCAAACAATACGCACCTCGAGGAGCTGCTTGGCCCAGAACGACTTGAGCTGCTGTTCCATCTGCAGCTGATGCTGCGCCTGCTCGGCCTCCGTGAGCTCCACCACCTGCCCTTCCATCATATCGTCGCGCATGTGGTCCGACATCGTGCTTCCTCTTCCTGATTCTACTTGATACCAGCAGCTGCTGCTTTTTTTTCTCTCACTCTTCTCTCGATCAGTCGGTCAAAGCGAACTCGGACACCAGGACCAGAAGACCACGAAGAGAGTATTTGATTTTCAGTTGGCAACACGCGCGGCTGGAATAAACGAGGACAGTGTATCAGCCTGGGAGCAATGAGCACATGCACACACACGCGCACGCACAGGTAGTAGGAGGCAAGCAGCCTGTACGTGTGCTCCCCTCGCCCACAGCCACCAGCGCGCGCACACACACGCGTGCATACTCACTCGGTTCACTGCGTCTGCTGCTGGTTTTTCTGTTTTTGTATCGGGGTTTCTTCCGTTTCCTGAAAACAGAACGACACGAAATACCGTGGGAGACACATACATAAGTGTTATTGCCTGTTACCAAAGGTACTGCCAGCTGTGATTACAGCAACACTAGCTGACTACGGCAATATTAATGACAAGCTGCTTACAGCAACTCCAGCTGGATATGGCAACATTAACAACGTCATGTCTCCTGTCTGCCACGATACTCGACGCAATACCGTGGCGCAGTGGTCGACTTGACTTGGGTCCACTATACCACGTGTCCATTTTCCGACCCCAGACACAAATGGACGCGCGGTATAGTGGACCCAAGTCAAGTCATCTTTTGTGCGCTAATACACGACGTTGGTTGTGAAAGTGAGCCGATCGCATGGCATGGCATCAGCAACGCGAGAATGCGAGCTCCTGTTTCTCCTGCTGCAGCTTGCGCTGGTGTTCATAGACACAGAGAAGAAGGCGCGGCGGATGTGTAGGTATGAGCTGTGAGATAATCTGCACACACAGGAGCCATCGTATCATCATCATCAGACCAATTGCACGCACCAGCATCGCCGAGCGCATCTGCAGCAGCTGCTGCTGCTTCGTCTCGATCGTGGGCGACGACGCCGACGACAGCGCTGCCTGCTGCTTATACCGAAGACCGCGACGACCAGGAGACACTGAGCTGGACAGCGCACTTGGCGAGCAAGGCGGCGAGTGCAGCGCCTTTAAATGCAGACTAGTAGTGGTGGCGTTGTGACTGCTGCTGCTGTGGCACTTGGAAGCGCTGACGATGAGCTCCAGCTGTGCGAAACTGGTATTGTGCCCAGAGACATCACCTCCTTCGCTCTCCCAGGGACTACAGTCGTTCTCGTTCTGCAGCACCAGCGTTTCGAAGCTGCTGACGTGATGAGCCAACTGCTGCTGTCGCTGTTTCTGCTTCCCTGCGTATCCGCTGCGAGCGCGCGGCTGCTTCCTGTCGGCCCCAGCGCTACCTCGTCTCGACGAGGATGCACGATTTTGCTGAGTCTGCGGAGATTTTGAGTTGCTACTGCTGTTGTTGCATAGACTGGGCGATGCACTGCTTTGTTGTTGCTGCCGCTGTTGGAAGCGTTCGTGGGAGAGCTGCAGGTGGTCGAAGTCTCCCAGAGGCGGCGCTGGTGTTGCTGGAGTCGTGGGCGCATGAGTGAAGTGCGCTGTCGTGTCGATCACCACACGATTCACGGGGCTTGTGGACGTCACGAGGATGCTGACGCAGTGGCCGTAGAGCTGGGACAGCGATATAAATGACACACAGAGAATGACACTCGAAACATGCGAGCCAGCCGACAGATCAGAGGACACAAGACTCTACAGTAACTTACATCGCGCGGCTTGGAGACGTGGTCAAAGAACTGAATCGGGTCGAACAAGCGCGTCATTGTTAGCGTTGTTGCGATGGAGTTGTTGCTCTGCTCGGGGGTCCTGAACAGCAGACAGTTGTCCCGGTCAACCTACAATTCCGAGGCAACACCACCAGCAAAATCAGGCTAAGCTTCGTGACACCAGCGACAAGGATGACTCAAGAGCTTGAACAACACAGCAGCACAACTGACGCTGAGCTCGTCCAGCACAACGGAGGGCCGTGAGGGAACGGACAAGTCCGTGAAGACGGCGTGGAAACGCCAAGCTGAGAGCGACTCGGGGTGCTCGAGCCGTAGCTCTAAGTAGTAGAACGACGGGTCGTCGATGCTGATGCCTTGCAGTGAGTCTTGTGGCGATGACTGGATATCGTCGCTGCAGCTCAACTGGTCGGTGAAGGGCGTGTCAGGAGTGTGCGTGCTGCTCTCTAGTTTGCTTGGACTGTTTGGAACGGTCCGCAGGCTGCTGGGCGTCATCGTACGCTCCCGCGGCCGTTTGGGGCTCTGCTTGCCTGGGTGATCAACCACTTGAGTCAAGTGGTCGCCAGCATTCCGGTTCTTCCCAGCAGCTTCCGAAGGCGCAAACCAGTTCTTGATTGCCCGAGTACCTTGCGACTGTGAATCTGCAGACTGGCAACGAATCCGTGCCCGCTGCCGAGCGCTCTTGGGTTTCAACTTTTGGGGAACTTCCTGGGAAGCAATACAAGGTGTATCTCGGCATTCCTCTCTTTCTTCGGTGGTGCCTTGGAAGTCTACAAGGTAATGCGGCGTGGCGATTCGAGACAAGTCGGTTGGTGGTCTGTGGAAGCTATCGAGGAGTGCTACTGAAGTGTACCTGCCAAGAAGACACTGACAGCTCCTTACCTGGCTTCGACAAAACGATCTGCTGTTGCTCAGGGCGAGTCTCATTTTGGTTCGGCATTCCACGCGCTTCGTTTTCATCGAGATCTCCTAGAAGCTTCGATTTGAATGGCTTCTCGCCAGGAAACCCAGCGCGGAAGCAGTTCATCAACAAGCTTCCTTGCAGATAAGGATATATGCAAGCAGTCGCACTCACCGCATGTAGTGTAGGAATCGAGCCTGGTCGCTTGGCGCTCGCACTGCAATGCCACGTTGCCTCTGCAATCTCCTGCGCCATCCATCGCCATCGACACATCAGCCCCACGCATATCAAGCCAAGTCAAGTCCCGAGAGCAATGGTATACGTACATTCCAGGCGCCTTCGAGGATCTCCTCTGCGCGCTGCTGCTTCGAATCGATCCACTTTCGCTCCCCTCCCGATCTCTTGGTATTGTTGTTGTTAGCTGACGGCGGTTGGCCCTGGCGTCGTCTGGTGCTGCTGTCAGGTCGAGACTGCGGTCTCTTCGTGTAAAACTCACTCTGTTGTTGCTGATGGTGAGGCTCGTCTTGGTTTGAGACGTTGACGCTCGGCATGATGCTGGGCTGAATCATCTTACGAGAACTAAGACCAGCCGCCGTGGTGGCGCTATACTTGAGGCGCTGGCTGTACACCAGCTGACGGAGCTGGTCGGATGACGCGATCTTTGGGTGCTGGTTCATGGGCTTGCTGAGCAGCTTGATCGTGCGATCGAGCTGCTGAAACTAGGCTTCGATGATGCTTGACGACATAGCTGCGAGTCAAGAGCCACAGTGCAACCACAGGGAAATGGAGCCTCGCGAGCAGCAGGCGTTCGCGCGCTTTGTGTCGGAAACCGGGCTACACGAAGAAAAGCATTTCGATTGCAGTCGTGACGAGGGTGGGAAAATAGAGCGAGCTCCTCGAAATAGGCGCACGCACGCACATGTGCTCGACCGCGTCCAATTTTATCGTACAACACCAAGCAAAGTTTGGGAGAAGCATGAAGCAACGAACTGAGAGGAGGCTGGCTGCGTTACGGAGTTGCTTGCGAAAGATCTGGCTGTGGAAGCCCTGACGAGCCGACATTGTCTCGATAAAAGGCAAGCCTAGAAGTCCCAGAACACCAGCACCACCAGCACGTTCAACTTCGAGACGACGACCTCACAATTCGGCTCTCTCTTCCTTGCCTTGTGAAATGCCTTGGTTTGCTGCTATTAGTTAGGACAGGATCCAAATTTTGGCCAATAAAAAGGACGCGTGTATGTATCTTAATCCTCAGTCCTTTACCACGAGATGATGGTGGAACTCGCACTGTGCTGGTACGCTGGCTGGCGTTCAGCTCTTTGCACTCGGGCAATCTATCTATCAAGTCACTTGCTGAGTTCTGCACACCCTCCTCCTCTGGTAACACTAGCGGTGGGATTTTGTCCACGCGGTCGGAGTCGGCGAGCCAGGAGTCCTTGTTGACTGTACCAGCGTACGTTATACAGCTTTTCGCCCGCGCGAACTCTGGCGGCGAGGGGAGCTTGAACTTGCCACCCGTCGTGTCCTTCGCGAGTGATCGAAGCTGGAACGTTGTTGAGGTGCTCAGTGTTGTTGTCGAGCGTGTACGGGCGAAGGTACGATACATGGAGTTCATCGTGGAGCTTGGTACCTGGAGGAAGGCCGATCTTGTAGGTGTTGAAAATTGTGAGCTTGATATTCGGATACGGTCCGATATACCGGGGAGTCAACTCGCACTTGCTGCTTACACCGACGTGGCCAAGGTCGAGCAGGATTTGGTCACCAGGACTGAAGTCATGAGTTGGTCTGTTGTGGTCGTAAAAGTGTTTCATCGTCGCTTGAATGTGCTCCATGATGCCCTTGCACTGTTGTAAACTAGCACACTTGTGCTCGGCGAAGGTCTTGAAAGGCGAATTCTTCGCAGCTGAATCACGCACACCACACTTGGTTGGCGAGCCATTCCCGTCTTCCTGAACCACGCCGTTGCATTTGATAGGACCCATCTGGAACTATCGGCCACTTGAAGACGGAACGGAAGGTGAGGCAATCACATCTCTTGAGCAGCGAGCCACAAAGCGAAAAACGTGCAGCCAGCTCTCTGCCTCCCGTTTGAGCTGAAGGTGTCAATCGAATAGACGGTTCTCAAAATCACCGTAACCTTGTATATGTGCGAATCCGCTCCATCCCTCGTGCCATTCGCATTCGTTCAAAATTGCAAGAAACCCTCATTGATGATCTTGTGACACATAATTTGCTGACATAATAATTAGCATGGGTGGACATGAGTTTTAGTGAGCTTTAATGTTTGAAATTGCTCACTTTGAACATTCGATGTGACCTGTATCTCTTGGAGTACGAGTAGGCTTTGCTTTTGCTGCGCTATTCCAAAAACCAAAGCTCTCTACTACCAATCGGATGGTACAGTGTGTTTTCGCCACCGACAGCTCGAAGCAGCAAGAGAGACTTTGCAGATCTGGATACTGGCGTTCATGTATTTTCTGCACAAACTACACTACTACGTCCCCCCTCCCAACAGTGGGCGTACAATAATGACGCCCCAGCAAGTCGAAACCAACAGTACCCTGCACTCCTTCTAGATCTAGACGTGCTTTAACCGTTTACTATCTCCACCTTGACATAATCGCCATCCATCCATACAGTGGTGTAGTCTCTAAGCCCACGTAAGTACCACATCCCTCCAATATCTGCTGGCCCCATGCGCTTCTAGACGAATGCACTAGCTCAGGTGACTAGAGCTGTGCTGCTGGTTACGAGATGACTTGGCTGGTCACCAAAATCGTTTGCCGCCGTAACCTATCCATCTCTACAAGCGTCACCGAACAGAAATTTGATAGTGGTGAATTATGCACTCGCTGTACTGATAGAGCGGCAGGACACCACCAATAGCGCCACGTTGTTGTCGCGCACGACGTAAACAACGCACCAATCAAGCGCATGAGCCTTGGTAACATGCCGCCGAGCAGTTATGCCAGTGCATACCCGTCGAGCATCGTCCTCTTGACCTTTTTACCATGCGTGCGGTGCTTCCAAGAGACCTCCAGCCTTTCTGGCCTTTCGGTGAGAGCTTTACAATTGCTCTGTTGTCAAGTCAACAAGTTGTTTGCTCACCAGAGCACCAGAACACAGCAACACGTTCAACTTCGAGGCGACGATCTCAACATTTCGTTCTCTTCGAGACCCGCCCGTGTGGGATATCTTCGCCGCATAAGCTACTTATGTGGACAACGACGGAGTTACAGCGCAACACTAGTAAGGTATTCATTATGACAGAATGTGAAGGCTCGCGGTACAGCCCTCCTGGAGGCACGCACTTCGGCGATCTATCAAGTCGCTTAACTTCTTGACACGATCTGGCAGCTGCGCTAGGAGGTGCTGGTCGTAAGCTGCGTGAACTCTTGCAGAAGATCACCAGGAAGCCTAAGAGCACTGGTGCATATAAAAGCCGAATGTGGCTTGCCAGAAACAGCGGGTCTTGCCATGGATTCCAGTTGTTAAAACACCCACGCCAAGTTGTTTGTTTGTTTGAGATCGATCTGGCCTTTGAACCCATGGTGCAAATTCATGGGAACCTCCTGCCTTGCATGCTGTCAATCAAATTCAAGTCTGTGGCCAGCACCTTCAAGCTCCAACTACATATCGATAATTTACAAATGCACTTGGTAGCTTCAGGTATTTCTCCAGAGAGAAAGAAACATGCTCTCGCAGGTGTGAGATCAACAAGATTGATTGCACGGACTAGAAAGTCTGAACCCGCGCTGGTCGTAAACAGTGGGACTTAGTGACCATCTGCTGTTCAAAATGTGCGACTTTTGAACGAGCCACACCAGCCGCAAACTTCAATTCCCGAGTGCTCTCTCGAGCTCTCAGGTTGCATTCACCACTGTGATGCATTCTCGGCTCGACAGAGAGGTTCACACTCGAGGCTTGGTGATTTGCTTCAGCCGCTGGAAACCTAAAGCCTGAAACAGTCGACGAAAGGGGTCAGAGCTGCAGCTGCGGCTTACGACCTGGCCGGTTGGACATTTAGAATAGTTTACCACGGGAACCCATCACGCTTCATACATAATCTTCGCACCGCAAATTGATATATATGTATTATATTGCAAAGTGGTGGTGCACCAGCACCGCCTTATCACGCACCCGGGAACTAATACAATCGTCTCTGCATAAACTCCACACCAGTCTGCCTCATATGATCACGGACGGGCTCAAAGCGGGTAGGTGCTTCGCTGCCGGAGCGAATTGATTTGATATCTCTGCGCTCCGCAGTCAGGCGTGTGCACGACTCGTCCACCTTTCGCGCTTTGATATACCATTCGACCGGGGAGTGTGCGTTGCAAATCCTTCCTTTTGTTCCTTGAAAAGAATGCTCGCTCGCTTGTTCGTGAGTGAGTGAACGAGCGTACTGTACCCAACTTGAACTTGGTCAACTAGTCTCGCGCCTCGCATGACGCTTTCACTTCAAACTGCATCTCCCTTGACCTTACGGGAGAATAACCCTGCTGACCTGGTTCCCATGGTGGCTGCTCACTCGAGCTAATCAACGGGCTGTGCTTTCGCACCCTGCCTCTCCAGCGCCACACGCTAGACACCACTTTCCAACTGGTCTTGTCGAGCGCACCCCACTCCTCTCCAAGAGCAGCACCAGAAGCCCTCCAATCAACCAATCACCATGGCTGGCAAGGACCCTGAAGTCGGCGGCGCTGGCTACGATGCCTTTGGATCCCCAAAGCCCGGCACTGACGTGCAGGAAGGCGAGGATCGTCCGATGCGCGGCGCCTCGATCCCGATGCTCATGCTCATCGCACTCCCGCGTATGGCGATCCAGATGACGTGGTCGGCGCAGTGGGCCGCCCTCGGTCCGTACCTGGGAACGATGCTCCCAAAGTTCGCCGTGCAACTGACCCAGATCATCGGTCCTGCTTCGGGTATCCTCGTGGCGCCGACGGTCGGTGTCTTCAGTGACCGCAGCACCAACCCGTGGGGTCGCCGTCGTCCGTTCCTGTTGATCGCGTCGATCATGAGCGCCATCTGCTGGACGCTCATGGGTTACACACGTGAGATCGGCGAGGCGCTTGGCGACTACGGCACCGGCGAAAAGGACGTACCCACGCACCGCCCGTGGACCGCCTTCTTCACCGTCTTCTTCTATGCGTGGATGGACATTACGGTGAACGTCGTGCAGACGCCCATGTTCTTGATGATCGCCGACTTCGCTGGAGACCGCCAGACGCTCGGTGCCTCGATTGGTCAGGGCTGGTCCACCATTGGCTCCATCCTCGTCGCTGGCTACATCTACATCTTTGGCGCGGCGCACAAGACACTCAAGTCGTTCCTCGCCATGCTCTCGATCACGATGCTCATCACTGTCGGTATTGCGTGCTACTTCGGCAAGGAGACGCCGCTGAAGAAGGAAGACGTTGTACCGGTCGGAGCCTGGCAGCAAATCAAGAACGCCTTCGGGTCCATCTACACTGGCCTCAAGACGCTTCCGGGTGTGCTCGTCGCCTACTGCCTCGTGTTCTTCTTCGTTCAGTACGGCTACACGGCATACAACGGCAACAAGGGTCAGTTCTTCGGTCTCGAGGTCTACGATGGCGAGGCAGAGGGTGCCGACGCCTGTGGAGGTGCTAACCAGCCAGTATGCTCGAAGGAGGTTGACGACTACAACCATGGCGTGAGCGTTGCTGGCGGCTCCACGGACCTCATCTTCAACATCGTTGGTTACGTCTTCTCGTGGGCTCTGCCGTTCCTCGTCAAGAAGTTCGGTGCCAAGTGGGTGCTCGTGTGCAGTCTCGTCCCGCAGTCGCTGCTCATGGTCATGGCGTTCACCAAGGTTGTCTCGATCGATGTGATCATCGTCATCCTGACGTCGCTGTCGCAGACCACGGTCTTCGCGCTGCTCGTGCCTGTGATTGTGCACGTGTTCGGCGACCAGGGCGAGCTCGGTGTGTACGTCGGCGCCTTGAACTCGGCCAACTGCTTCGGTCAGCTGCTCAACTTCGCTATTGGCGCTGCGCTCGTGGAGACGTCGTTGGGCTACAAGCTGCCGGTGTTCATCGGTGGTGCCATGAGCTTCATCGGTGTGTTCATCGGCGCCTTCTTCCTCAAGCTCAAGATGTACTCGATGTAAGTCTTTGGCTGAGTCTCGATGTTTCAGACCGTACGTTTCTTCTTCTACTTCTTCTTATCAATCAGTCGATCAGCTTCTGGACCTGCGCGCATGCGCAAGGCGCAGTCAGATAGCGTAGGCCACGATAGCAAGTCTGCTTAGTACACATTGTTGCTTCCTTTCCTTGACCGTCCTTGTGCGCTCTCAGTCGGTTTGTACCTGCGACTTTATCTCTGATACATGTGGCGGAGTGGCAGCGGTTTGACTTGTCGAGCTGCGTTCGGGATAAAGCGAGAATGAGAGAGTGAACCGAGAGGCCAAGAAATTATTGTGCTGTCGTGCAGATTGAACAAGTTCTATGTGCCGGCGGCAATTTGTGGTCAGAGCGCAAACGATTGGAGACACGCGGCTGTCGCTATTTCTATCAGGTCATCCAGGGAGTTCTGATGTTGTGTTTGTCAACCGAAACAACGCCATTTATCAGTCTTTCTCAACGGTATGTTTCGGCACTTTCTTGCTCGTTGCTTGCTTGGCTCACACCTCGGAGTGAAAGCCTTTGCTGTGTGACTGGACATTCACACCAGCCTCATCTAGTCTATTCGAGCTAGAGATAGAGGCGTGTTAAGGTACAGCCTATGTCTCTCTTAGCGTAACATTTCGATTGAACTGAAAAGTGTATGTTGAAGTACAGCACAGCTCTTTTCTGACAGCTCGTCCCACTGATGATTGACACGCTTCAAGCTTTTGAGAGCGCCTCCTTGTACCCGAAACTGAGGTTCAACGTGGTCAGGAAATTCGCTGCCAGCAACTCGTTCGCTGCGATCAAAGAGGGCCTCCCTGCTGTTTGGTACTGGAATCTTGTTTGGCCACAACCTAAAACAAATTTACAGTGCATTAAGAGTCTACGCAGCAACATGCTTCACTTGTCTATAGTTGAGTTGAGTAACCGATTGTCGGTGTTGTGGTGATCACGAACGAGATCGTATAACGGAGGCTGAGGGGCTCCGTCCAGCGTACTGTGCCCACCATACTACAGTCGAAAGAGCCCAATTGTTGTTGCTCCGCCTCAGACTCCGAGCGCGCTTCGGCTGAATGTTTATGTCTAAACAAATTAGACTTGGTTGTGGTTGGTTGCTCTCGCCCCCACACTCTTGTTCTTTGGTGGAGACTAGTGGGCCGATCTGCCACACACGCGGTCGGTTTGTTCTCCCATCTTCAACTTCAACCGGAGACAATCAGCTCACCGGCCAACGGGTTCCAATATCTAAACGTTGAGCCCGCAAAGCTTTGGACAAAGCTGTGATGGGTAGGTGTGTCAATCAGCTCGCCAGCGAACGCCAGTGTTCCGACTTGGTGGGAGCGCGCACATTCTGCCAGCAAGAACTGGTTTGTTGAGAGCACTACAGTAGATTCAAGGGAGCTCCTCCCTACCTTCTCTCACTTGATGGATGCTATTGCTCTTGTTTAACTCGGTTCAAATGCTACTTAACTCAGTAATACAGTGTGCATAATACTGAAAGCCACTCACGAAGACTTGCTTGGTGGTAGTGGACACTTACTTGGGCATAGAGTGGACGACCCGTCTCACTGATTATTGACACGCTTCAACTTTTTCACCGCCTGCGCAGTCCCAATAGACCAACCAACTGCCAGAAATTGAAGTGCGGGTCCACATGAGCACTTCTGGAGCATGTATGGCTGACCCATTTCATTTGCACAAGAGAGATACAATACCTGCCATGGGCTTGAGAGCATGAATCGCCTTTCTAAGGCGCTAGGGCTCCGCTTGAGCAGCGGCATGAGTTGATCAACTCTGTGCCTCGGGTTGTTGAGTTTATTGTTAACGCCACTCATGTGTCGATACTGAAGGGAAACCCAAGCAGAACCCGAGACGTGACTCTGCTCTTCGTCCTTCAGAAAACAGAAAATAGCTTTAACGATACGTGCAGAATACCCGGTACCCTTTTTCTCGCTTTGAGCATAATCATCGTCCCTGCGATTGGGGATTTTCACTGACTTGGGTTCACGTTCCTTCGCAGCCTTTGCTGCGA
>JAASGO010000388.1:0-25862 GCA_023334245.1 Globisporangium cederbergense
CACACATGATCATCGGACACAGTCATCACGGCGCTCAGAGTGCGCGACGAGAGCGGCGGCTGCACGCCATTGAACGCGGTAGTGAATGCGAACGAAGAGATTTCTGAACGCGCAGAGCTGTCGCTTGTTCGATAGGGCGTCGATGGTGCTGAGACGGATCAGCGCTCGGCCTCTATCCAGTACGAGCAAGGGGAGCTCAACGAAGACGATGAAGACTCGGAATCGCCTGAAGAAAGAGCAACCCAGCTGCCTTCAGCACTAACAGAGTCGCAACCCCCAGCATCTCTTTCGCTGACTCACTCCATTCGTTGCTGCTGCTGATTTACCAGTTGCCGATGCCATCAACACGAAGCACGAACAGTGTGGAGACGCCGGCGGCCCGAAGCTCAAGACCGCGATCGCAGGGTGCAACTACCTCAGCAGCGTCGTCTTGGGCACCGTGGATGAGTTACATGTCATCCAGTGTCAGCAGTACGGGGCTCTACGCTGCTCACACTTACAGGTTACCCTCAACGAGTTCACGCAGCAAGCGCTCAAACTGGATCAGTTGATGAGCCTGTTGGCGAACGAGAGCCACAAACGGAGCGCTTTTTTCGCGAAGACCGCGCTGCACATACGCTCCACACATACAGACCTGGAAAACTCACTATCTGACGACCGCACGCCAGCAACAGACAAGGGACTCGATAAGCAGGAGGCTCACCATGCCGCATGCGCGCAGCTCGAGGTCTCTACTAACAAGAAATGAGCCTTACGGAGTGACGTGTAGCACGAGCCCTCGCGGCTGTGATCAACCAAATCGACAGATTTAACATCGTAAGTGTGAATGGACTGATGGTGAAGCTCATGGCTACAGAACTGGCGCTGCAGCAAATGGAGACGGAGCGTCCACAAGAGCTTCTCACGTTACTCACGCTCAGCAAGGGGATTCGTGAAGCTGCCTCCTGAGCAGGAGGTAGGTAGTTGCTTAGACACGAGAAGTAGATAGCGCGCGTGGTTGGATGTACCAGTGCTGTCTCCTTTTTTTAATAGTGTCCTTCAGCGCTGGACGCTCGTGTGTCCGCATCATGCTCGCACAATGTCAAACCGTTTAAGAACGGCTACCAAAAGTGAGATCTGTTTGCAAGAGACAGACATTCTTCGGGTCGTTTATCCAGCTTCCATATCGAGTAGAACCAGTTTGAGGAGATCTTCTTAAAAGAGATATGCATTCTCTCTGCGTCTATTATCAAACATCCGTTTATAAAGGCCGAGGCTTCTTTGAACTTCGGGCTGATCTTGGAGTTTGTATGTCTGCCTAATATTTCGGGGAAGAACAAGATCCCAAGCAGCAAGCACGCAACCAACCTTCCGCCATCTCAGCTCGCCTTGAAAAGGCCCCAGCAGCACCAGCGTCGCTCCGTCCGCCGCCCTTGCGCCCCGCCCCGTACCCACGCGCGTAACAACAGACGATTGTACGTGTACGTGTACGTGTACGTGTACGTGTACGTGTGCGCGTGCGTGTGTGCGTGCGTGTGTGTGTGCGTGGCGTTCGATAGAGAGAGCGTAGCTGTGCGAGCGCGTGTGGAACAAGCGACAGCGCCGCCGCCTGTTACAAATCCGCGCGCACGATCTCTCTCGTTCCAGTCTTCCGATCCAATCGACTGGCATTTCGTTGGCTGATAGCTGATCCGCATTACCACTCACGCTGTGCGGCTGACTGGTAAGCTTGTGCGCTCGTGTGATGTGAACATTGATGGTGGGCGTGTATGGAGGAGAGAATCTTACGACGTCTGCTGCGTTATCAGATCCAGACGAGGCAAGAACGAACAGAGAGTATTGCAGCCCACTGTGTGAGCGAGCCAAAAACGAGCGAGTGCCGATGACCAATGCTTCGTCCACGCAGCAATCGATGCTGTACTCCGCCGGCTCGCGCGCGTGTTCGCTAGCACTGCGCTCGGTCCACGAGACCAAGGACAACGTACGTACGCTCGCTTTTCCCCCCTCTATCACTCCATTGTTGCCGCGTTATATTGAACACTAAGAATGACTGTTGTTGCTGTTGTAATGTGTGCTCTTTAGCTGATCCTGATCTGCATTGGGCTGCTTGAGGCGCTCGACCGGCTGCAGGAGCGCCTGCACCTGCCCAGCTCGCTGGTAAAGGACCTCAAGCGCAAGCTCTCGAAAATGATCGAGCGCTCTCTCGCGCAGCGGTCGCTCTTATCGCCCACGTGCGCCAAGCTCAAGCAGTTCGAGGTTGTCGGTGATGCCATTGCCGAGAGCGACATGTGGGACGCCGCCAAGCCCGAGGAGGTCAAGGGGCTCGTCCACTGGCTGCTCGCAGGTATTGTACCAACCAAGTGCCTCATCCTTCGTCATGCACGCCAAGCCGGACTTGTCAGTTGTTATTAACAATGTGATATGATGGATATTTCTCTCTCTCTCTGTAGTGATCAAATCGGTGAACCGCCTCGTGCTTGCCGGCTCGCTTAGTGTGTGTCGTGGGATCCTGATCCTGATCATGAACTTCCCGGGCGTCTCGACAACCTGCACGCTCTTCTACCGCCTCTTCCAGCTCGTGGACGACACGCTCGGGCTCACGTCGTCGCTTACAGGCGACAAAAGCCTGGAACACGCGCCACGTGGGAACGCTCCTCATCAGCGGAAAATGGAAAACTACATGGACGACCCAAGCTGTACGTTCACTCTCTCCGTGACGTTCAACTCTGTTGTTGTATTTGTGTGACTGACGCTTGTTTGTTAATGCTGGTGTGCTGGGAGCAGTGACGGCTGTCGTGCTCGAGTATCGCGAGAAAGAGTGCATGGTGCCGATGAACATCAATCGGAGGATACAGCGCGTGATGCATTTCCAGATCCCGCTGCGGTCTTTTGAGGCGACCGTGCGGCTGCCGCCTGAGAACGCGCACTTCAGTAACAACAACAATGATCGTCAAGGCAACAGCAATAGCATGGGGGCTTCCGCAACATCTGCGTACGTGTCGTCCTCGTCGCCGCGGTCGATCCCCGTGTCGCCCATTGCACGCAAGCGCGTGCAGCTGGCGTTCTCGAATTTCTCGGACGATGTGCTCTACCAGGCGCGCGACCGGCTGCGCCAAGAGCGCGCCGCGACGCTCACAGGCGAGCGCGAGCTGCGCATCCCGCGCTTTAACAACCAGGACTGCAACGAAGAGATCTATTTATCGTGCGGGAAGCACTGCGCAACAAAGGTGAGTTAGCATAGGCTTAAATGTTGAGCTGTGTTGTGTGGAGACTTACATTTGATGTATGTATTCGCAGGTCGGCCCGGGCATGTATCGAAGCGTACGCGCGACGGTGCCAATTCAGAAGAACCGATACATGTACTTTGAGATGACGCTGAACCAGCCCAAGTCGCCGTACCGGATCCCGAGCCGGTATCACGCTGAGTCATCTCGAGGAAAAGCTGCGGGAATTGGTGGAAGTGGTGTGACGAAGCCAGGCAACAACGGTGAGCCGAGCGTCTGCATAGGGCTGTCGACTCGCACAATGCCGCTGAACACGCTGGTGGGAGCGTCGAAATACTCGGTAGGCATTTGCAGCTTTTCATCATATCTTTTCCTTGCAACGCGCATTCCTTGGGCTCATTTCTTTTGAAGATTGTCTGACTGGACTGACGATCGTTGCGCTATCCTTTCAGATAGGGTTCTATTCCGTGGGACACGTGCTCATCGGTTCGGAGCGCCGCAATTTTGTATCAGTGGACCTGGGCTTTGGCTACGAAGCGACAGTTGGCGTGCTCGTGAAGGTGGTCGACCGCGCCGAACTGCTTGAACAGGAGAGCTGGATTGGCGATGGTGGCGCCAGTTGCGTGGATCCGTCGATGCCCAACAGCAGCAACATGACGTACGCGCTCGTGCGCTTCAGCGTCAACGGTGTCGCGCTCCGCGACGAGGCGCAGCGCGTGATGGTGTTTACACTGCCGTTCCCGCCAAACAGCGAGCTCTTTCCCACGCTCACGCTCCACTCACAGGACGTGCAGGTGCTGAGCAGGTTCTCAGCGGCGGACATCACGGCGCTCAACGTGGAAGATTTTGACCTCCCAGCGACCGGCGAGAACCCGGAGATCTGGTGCCTCGATGGATTAAAGCTGGGGATTCCGTGCTAGCAGACGATAAAGAAATGCAAGCGAGTGAGCATGATGCGGGTTTGAAGCGCGCTGCTTGCTCTGTACTAAAAGACAAGGACGAAGAGAGAACGAAACATGAGGCGAATCAGGATGAAAGAGAAGCAATTGACTGAGTAGATAACAATAAGAAATCATGTACTTGAACAACTCACTCTCACCTCGCTTGCGTTGCAGCCCCTTTCCCATGGTAATCAACCAAGCAAAGCAAGAGAGCGTGAGTCATCCGAGAAACACCGAGAGCAAGCACATGAGAGTGATGTAAACTTTCTCCTGTTGGTGGCTTTGCATTCGCGAGGGTTACAGGTTGTATTTGCCATATTTGTCGCCGCCGCCGAGCCCAACCTGCAGCGTCGTCTCGTCCAATATCCGCTGCAGCTCTCGTCTGGCGTCGATGACGGACCCGCGCGTGGGACCCTCGATAGCCTGTAGCAACACAAGAAACCAGCAAGACCTGTTAACAACCGACTCAACACCACAGACTTCAACAGAGACCAAACAGAAACACATGGCAAAAACGTACCAAGTACAGCTTTCGCTCCCCAGGATTCGGTTTACGGCCCGCAGGAACGTATGAGCCTCGAGCGATGACTGCTGCGCCTGTGAGCTCTGCGACCTGGTCGCTCGCCTCTTTCTGCGTGACCTTCCAGCGCGCCTGTTGCGGGTAGTCATTGATCTCCAGCTCCTCTTCGAAATGGTTGTCGCTCGCACCTGCGGCAGCAGCGTTCGCCTGCGTCTGTTTGTACTGCATGTCGAGGATCTGCGCAATCTGTTGTGCTTTCTTGACAGCAGAGAGCGCTTCGCTGTCGATTGGGAGCTTTGGTCCGGCAGCAGGAAATGTCGCTGCGCCGTCCGCGGCACCTGCCTCCTTTGTAGCTTCGTCAGTCTCCTCTTCGTCTCCACCAACATCCTGTTCATCAACATAAGTAGGTCAGTTGTCATGTCAAATAATTGTCCATGTGCATTCATTCGCACGAGCAAAAAGCGTACCTCGACGAAGATGCCCTGGTCGATCTCGTACTGCCGCTTTTGCAAATCCGTGGCGCGTTGCGCTTCGTTCCGCTCGGTCTCATCGAAAGTGTATCCTTTTCCCTTGAAGCCGCTGCCGTGATACCTCGCTTCACCGCGTTTGACCTACAAGAAAGCAACAATCCTCAGTATGAAATCACCCAGAAACAGCAACAAACGAAAGCAAATTCGTACCTTGTCCTTGAATCCGTCAGCGAGACTCACGAGCTCTGGAGGCACAACCTGCTTCGCAGCTTCCAGAGCCTTCACTAGATCCACAGAGTACTCCTCCTCATCAGGCGAGATGAATGTGTACGCGGTTCCCTTTCTGCCTGCACGTCCGGTTCGCCCCACGCGATGCACATAGTCCTCCAGGTGGTTCGGGCAGTGGTAGTTGATCACAAGCACGAGGTCTTTCACGTCGAGTCCTCGCCCTGCGACGGACGTCGCCACCATCAGCGTGCGCACTTTGCGCTTGAAGTCGTCGATCGTGTAGTCGCGGTCCACCTGGTCCTTGCCGCCTAAGTAGCGCACACACAAAGCACGTTCAATGTCAGATAATGATAGTAAATCAACAAAGGCAGAGCAAGCATAAACATACCGTGAAGCGAGAGCGCTGGATAGCCGGCCTTCATCAAATCCTGGAACACCTGGTCGCATGCCTGCTGCGTGTTGACGAACACGAGCACGTTGCCCTTTTCGTACCACAACCCAAGAAGCTGCAGCAGTCGCATGAACTTGTCATTCTCCTCACGCACTTCCACGTACTGAAGAATGTCGCCGGACGCCTGACTTCTCCCACCGACAGTAATCTCCACCGGTTTCTTCAGCACGCGACGAGCAAGCGTCTCGACAGCTCGGGGGAAAGTCGCGGAGAACAGCAACGTCTGACGATCTTCGCGGATATTGAGCATGATCTTCGTGATCTGCGGTTCAAAGCCCATGTCGAACATGCGATCCGCCTCGTCGAGTACGACGTACGTCACGCGCTTCAGCGACACCATCTTGCCCGCACTCATCGTCAGGATATCGATCATGCGACCAGGCGTACAGATGACAATGTCGGATCCTCGCTTCAGGTTCCCAATCTGCTCTGACACGGACGACCCACCGTAGACTGCAGTCGCGCGCATGCCGAGTCCCTTTGCAAATTTTTTCGCCTCCAAATAAATCTGCTGTGCGAGCTCGCGTGCCGGCGCCATGATGAGTCCAATCGGACCTTCTCCTTCGAGCAGCGGCGGCTGATGCAGGATGTGGCGGTACATCGGGAGCAGGAACGCCAGCGTCTTGCCAGACCCCGTCTTCGCGATTCCGATCACATCACGACCTGACATGATCGCCGGTAATGCCTGCCGCTGGATCGCAAAGGGCTCCGTGTACCCATGCTTCTTGATCAGCTGCAGCATGCGCACACTGAAGCCGCATTGCGTCCACTTCTTCACGGGACGCGGACAGTTCTTGCCGCGGATCTTGATCTCGTGTTCGTTGCGGATCGCCTCCACCTCGGCCTCAGACATATCCCTGATCTCCTTTGGCACCACGTAGAACTTCTTCTGGAACGGGATGTACTCAATCTATTTATCAAGTCACAAAATAGTTATGAGAGTTAGAAACCACAGCATTTCCCATATGATAACCCAACAATCACAACGTACCTGCGAGTGGTCGACGGCCTTGATCTCCTTCTTCTTCTGGGCTTCCTGCAGAATCTCGAGCGCTGAGCGATGGTCGACTTGTCCGGCGCCTTCGCCGATCACGTCTTCCTCGAAACCCTGGTAGATTCGTCCCGTGTCATCCTTCTTTACAGCGTCATCGTCCACTTTCGATGTGTCGCCACCTGCTTCAGCACCAGCACCAGATTCACTCGCCTCTTTCTCGCGCTGCTCTTTGATAGCACGCATAAATTCCTTCAGCTCTTGTTCTTCACGTGCTTCACGTTCTTCTGGCGTTTCGTTCACGTGTTCACTGTTGTTCGTCGATTCTGTTGATGATGCTGGTGGCGCATTGCCATCGTCGTCGTCGTCGTCCATCGGTGTCGTAGCCTCGGCGTTGATCTGCGGCAGGAAAGTGCCGTAAATATTAATCTTTGGCGTGGATTTTTCAATCTCGTCCAGTGAAATGACATTCGACGCCGGGTCCGCAATCGACTGCTGGATCGCAGCTTCATCCACAAGACCCGCCATGTACGCGTCCAGCGGATCGACCTCCTCAACCACTTTCTGCACGCGCTGGCGCTGCAATTCCTCCTGCTCCTCTCGCTTCTGGCGCTCTTCGGGGGTCTCTTGTTTCTCTTCTTCGTCCATGCTCCAGAGCGTAAGCTGCTTGGGCACGGCATCCTCCTCGGCGAGGAACTTTTGCGCTTCTTCCTGCTTGAGCTTGAGCTGCTGCTCTCGCCAGAGCTTGAGTTTTTCCTGGCGTTTCTTCTTCTCATCGCCATTGCTGTTGTTGTTGTTGCTACTACTGCCGAGTGGCTGCGAAAAACCGATTTTACCAGCACCATTGAGAGGTGATTTGCGCAGTGGGGCCTTCAAAGTGACCTTGAGCTTGTCCGACTTGATCGCAATGCCGCCAAACTCGAACTTCTTGGCCGTCTCCGCCGTGCTGGTCTTCGTAGCTTCTTGAGTTTCGTTGTTTAGCTTAGGAATTTCGTTTTGATGATGTTTCTTCTCGCCACGGTCTCGACTGCGACTGCGGCTGCGATGGCGCTTGTGGTTCGTCTCACGACTGCGGCTGCGGCGGCTCTTTCTTGGATCTTCCTTCGCTTTCTCAGACGACTTGGTTGATTTCTCTGACGCATGAGTGTTCGAGCCATTCTCCGTAGCACTGTTTGCACCTGCTGCTAGTGCAACATCTGGAGCTGCTGGGACAGCAGATGCAACCGTGTCAACGTCAGACGCAACAGCACCAGTGTCCCTCTTATCCGACTCCGCAACAGCAGCGGGTGAGCGCGATTTGGATCGCGAGTGGCGGTGTGAGCGGTGTTTAGAGCTGCGCTTTTTCTCCTTGTCCTTCTTGGAGCTGCGGTGGCGCGGGCTGGGCGAGCGCGACCGGCGGTGGTCGTCCTTCGATCGCGAGCGCGAACGGCGATCACGGCGGTGGCGGCTCTCCTTCTTCTTGCTCTCGCGACGATGGCTCGAGCGATCACGCTCTCGGGCGCCACGTCGCTCGGATCGCGATCTTGAACGCCGGCTGTGATCGTGTTCCGACAGGTCGCTGGACAGCGAGCGCGACCGCGAGTGGCGGCTGCGACGATGGTGACGCGACTTCTTGCTGCTGCTGCGACTCTTGTCGTCATCACGCGAAGAAGTCTTGCGCGGCGACGTGCTGCTGACGCTGCGCGAGCGGCTGCGGCCACGGCGGCGCTTGCGGCTGCTGCTCTCGCTCGTGCGGCGCGAGCTCTCCCCCATCACGTGCGCGTGTGTATAGAGATAGAGCGAGTGTGTGTGTGTGGGAAGCCGCACAAGACAGGCCCTCTACAGCTTTAATGCAAGTAGGTGGGTGGGTGGATGGATAGAGAGAGCTTGGTTTTCCCCTCGTGGTCCGTTGCTCGTGCCTTTTTGGCTGTTCTGTTGCTTTTCCGAGCCAAATAATTCTCGCGACCGACGCCACCAAGCGAAGCGCGGATTGAAGGGCGTTTTTGTCTGGCGCGCTTTCCGTAGAGTTCATTGGTTTATAATCTGCTCTAGAATCGATACTGATTGGTCTAAACTATGAAAGTCAGTATTACGAGGTATTGTGAAATAGTGACATCTGGACCCAACTTTTCTTCCAAGAAGGAAAATGGTGGTGGTCGCATGAGAATGCTTTCTTCACGCGTCCATCACACCCTGGCAACAAAGAGCGGCTCTGGCGCATGAATATGAGTGAGAAGCAACGACTGCTATCGGTACAAATCATGAATCCGGTGTTGCTTTTTGGTACACTCACATGCACAAAAACAGTAATGTTTCATCGTCAAAAAAAGGAAGTGGTGTCGGCACGAGTTTGCTGTTCAGGGAATGTCGACGGGTCTTTGAAGCTTTCGTTGACTGACTGACTGCCGGAGTGGCAGCTTACAGGTACTCTTTGCGCTTTCGCTTGGAGAAGATGATTGCACCAAACATGAGCGAGTCATAGTGTGGGAAGTCGCTCGAGTTCGGCAGGTGGCCGATCTCGCCAAACGTCGTCATGCCCATGAGCGATGCGCCTCCGGACCAGTCTTTATACGCCCCAACCTAGAGCCACAAGACACACAATAAGTAAGACGATGACTTACACATAGCAGGCTGCACCTTAGGACATACAAACCACGTACCATCTCAGCCATGCTCTTGTGGCCCAGCAGCGCCTGCACGCCCGCCGAGAGGAACATGAGGCAGCCAATCGTCTCGTGGATGTAGAACTTGTTGCTCTCCACGGCCTGCGCGCCCATCTTGTTGATTGCCGTCTTGAGCGACTGCGCCGATGTCTCCATGAGCACGACGTTTGTGCCCGACGCGATCGAGCTCGTGGTGCTCAGCGACCCGTCGTCGTTGATGCCCGTGATGACCGCAGTCATGTTGATGAGCTTGGACCAGTCGCTCGACTGCATCGAGCACAGCGATGACGTCGACGTGACCTCATGAGGGCGATCGGCCTCCATTTGGTTCGACACAAAGTCGATTGTCGTACCCAGCGGATGCAGGTTGCCTAGGCGAGGGAAGCCAATCGACGACAGGTCTGATTGGGTCTTGTCCGACACGACATCAAGCCACTACACAACAACATACAACAGTGTCAGTATAGAAATCCCAGTCTCCAAAATCACATTCCAAGCCACAAGAAAGCCTTACCTCCTGGTACACCCCGGCTGCGGGCTTCGAGTCGATCTCGTAGATCGTCTTATTCGACGCCTTCGTCACAGTCCCCATGCAATACTCACTATTCGCGCCCACTGGACTGTAGCCGCTGAACCAGCTCACGTACGTCTCGACACTCGGGAAGCAGAGCGCGAACGCGACGCCCATTTCCGTCCAGTCCCCTCGTCCGTCGCGCACGCTCTTCGTGTAGTCCGAGCTGCTGCTACTGCTGATCTGGATCCACGAGACCGACGACTCGCCACCCTCACGGTGTTTGGCTGCGTCTGACGAACAACCACCGATGATCGGACAGTGGATCGCTTCACGGATACCCTCAACAGCCTGCTCCACAAACAACGGACAGGCGTACACAGAGATGAACGCAGGCTTCTCGCCTGGGTCAATGTCCGCTGACACTCGCGCGTAGGCGGTCTTGGCGGCCGCGAACGCCTTTTCACGTGCATCACTCTGCGAGTACTCGGCGTGAACGACCGAGTAGATCCCATGCGGGTCATTCACGCCCCACAGTGTCACCAGCCCTTCGTCATTGTGGCGATTCACAGTCACCCACGCGTTCTCGTCACACATGCCGCGCGCGATCGTTCCACCAATGTACGGGACGCCAGGTGCCAGTTGTCGAAGCAGGTCAACGATCACGTTTGCGTCAAAGCCCGTCGAGAAGCCCACGACGACGAAGTGGACATCGCCTCCCAGCTTCGTCAGCAGTTCCTGGAACGCACCCGTCATCGCCAGCACCTCAGTCTTGTTCGTCGCCCACGCTGAGGCTGCGTGCACGTAGCTCGAGTTCGGCACCACAAGCTGATCGGCGGCGCTCGGCCGTGTGTCAAACGAGTACAGTAGTCCATCGTTCGACGACAGCGAGCCCACGACATAGTCTCTACCGGACGTGAAGCGCGAGCTATCCCGAGCCCCGTTCTGGTATTTGAGGTATTCGTTCGAGAGGTTGCGCGTGCTGTCGCCACCGCCGCTATTCCTCGTGATCGCAGTACTGCCGCGCGGGTTGCTCACGTCCGACTGGGACTGCGAGCGTCTCGTACGCATCGTCCCGGAGATCGACTTGCGCTGATCCTGGTTTCCATTGCCACCGCTGTGTCGAGGGATGGTGCCCGACCGCTGCTTGTGCTGCAGGTGGTCCGACGCCCGCTTGTTGTTGAGTTTCCGCAGCTCCGAGATGCGAAACTCCTCCTGGTTGCTGTTCGTGCCGCGACGCATCTTTTCATCGTCCTTCTCCTCTTCGTCCTCCTCGAGACTGAGCCTTCGATACTTGCGGACAAGCTGGCCATCAGCACCTATTTGACCACCTTGGCCATCACCACGAGTTCCATCTTCTCCCATTGCCCCTGAGAGGTCCTGCGAGTGGGACGGACTCAGTATTCTCTGGTGAACGAACTGGTCTCCCTGCGCGAGCTGCCCCTCACTGTTGTTGCGCTGCATCCACTCGGAGAAGTCCTCCTGGTTGCTCAGGTCGCGGCCGCTCTTCGACCGGTGGTTCGACACGACGCACTTGGTGCACACGCGGATGCTCGGCTGGTGGCGTGAGAGCACCTGCTTGCCCGAGTCGTTGTGCGTGAAGCTGATCGACGGCACACGGATCGTGCTGCTACACTGCCAGCAGATCACTTCGCCGCACGTGCGGCAGTGGTGGCGCCGGCGGAAGATCGCCGAGAAGCGCCGCACGCAGATGAAGCAGAACTGGCGTTCACTGCAATATACACAGACAAAAACATTTGTTAGACTAAGTCTCACAATTATGTACAAGCCGCAAGCTCTGCCACCGTACTTGTCCTTGACCCAGGCCGAGGTCTTGACGACCGAGATCTCCTGTTGCTCAGTCGGGTTCACGAGCAGCTCACGGATGCCCTTGGCGAACTGGAGCACCATCTCGATCGCCGGGTTGCTGCGGAAGAGCGTGACCATGGGCGGCGGCCGCTGGAACGCGATCTTGATGCGCACGCCGTCCTTGATATCCCCGCGGCGCTCGAACTTGCAGATCAGCGCGTCGAACTGCGAGCGCTCGAGGAAATTGCCCTGGATGTGCGGCATCCCGCCCACTTCCGCGAGCGACTCCTGAAATAAATAGCACGACACGATCTCGCCAGCCTGGGTCTCAATGCCAATGTACTGCAAATAAGACACGCATGGAGCATTAGACGCTTTACAGGCGGCCACAGGCATTGAGTTCATGGTTATGAGTGTATAGCACCGTACCTCAAGCACGTAGAAGTCGGTGGACTTGCTCGCGAGCGAGCCTGACTTGATGGCCCACCACTTGATCGACGCCTGCTTGTAGACTTCGCGCGCATCCTTGGGCGGGTTTGCGTTCGGGTACACACCCGTGCCATTGAGATCCTCGAGCACGTCGGCGTCGAGGAACATGTCGCCGAGCACTTTACGGAGGAAGCCCTTGAACTTGTCGGACGTCTTGAGGTCGTAGAGCACTTTGAGCACGTGAAGGAAGGAGACGTCGGCCTTCTCGACGATCGCCTTGCCCGAGACGAACTCGGACCAGTCCGTGCTGGGCTTGTACAGGTCCACGTCGTGCTTGTTGTCGGTCAGCTTCCAGAGTACGTTGCTCGAGTCACTCAGCAGGCCCAGGCACGACCGCGCGCGGTTCTCCGCGTACTTGTGCAGCCGGATCTTGCGCTCGTACGAGAGCGACGGGCCCTGCGCCGGCGTGAAGTAGCCCTCGTCGTGTGAGTTCTCGCTCGAGTCCGCATAGTCCATCTGCTGTTGCAGCTGCTGGGGCTCGGCGGGCGTCGGCGGCTGCATCATCGTCACTACTGCTCCTGCCTCTTCGTGGACCAAGGGCGTCGAATGGTCGAATAAGGGATGGAGTCACAGAGGCGAGGCAACAGCCGGGCGGTTATTGCAGTCAGTTGGGACGAGAGAGTTTAAAGCGTGCGTGTGTGTATATATAAATATATAGCGTCACCACCACCGTACGCTGCCGTTGAAGGGAGGAAAGCTTTCTGCTTTGGTCGCTTGTAGGTGATGATGATGACGACGATTCGCTTCGTGTGCCTTTTGCTGGAAGCACGCGACGACGGGAAGGGAATCGAAGGAGAGAGAGAAAGAGAGCGGGACGGGCCTATGTGGGCTCACTCGCTCACTATCAGCGCGCGTGAGAGAGAGAGAAGCAGCACTCGCAGCCAAATGCGCACACAAATGCACACGCAGCCAGCAGAGCTTCCGGGTGAGTGAGTGAGCCTTTGGCACCTTGCTTTCTTTCCTTTTTTCCCCTCACGTTCCGTCGCTGTGCCGTGAATTTTACGCGACTTTCCAATTGGAACCAGTATCGCGACGGTGCCGTATATTTCGAGTTACGATATGATAATTTCATGTATAGAATTGATAAAGGCAAGTATACGATGAAATTGGGCTGTGTGTACGGCCAGATGCTGCTGTTTGAGATTTAAAATCGAGGATGATGAAAGCAGTTTTAAGTGCTGATGAGAGCACTATCGCAAAATGGTCTTGTTCCTTACTGTGACATACAGAATAAAATCTTTTGGGATGTCTCTTGGCTCACACAATTGGACGTATAGATCAATAGACGACTCACTTGGTTTCCCTATGCCATCGTCCGTGATGGCTCACAATCGGATGACAAGCCAGCTGGCTCATCTGCCGAAAGTGGGTTCACAGCGCACTGTACCGTCGTTTGCGGCACACTCATGGCACAATTTGATCTGTGCTTTCATCCAATCGTATAGCAGACGTGGCATTCTAATTTAGCCAATCAAACAAGACATCAGACTTTAGAATTGTAGCGAATCAAAAAAATAAACAAGAGCGCTTCGTTGTTGGTTCTTATTGGTAGGAATGTGTACTAAAATGCAGATGTTTACCCAATCAAATGTCAACAAGCTATGTATTTCTACCAATAATATCCTAATATGGAATCGCTTGTCTCGACTCTGATTAGTAGAAAATCAGCTTTCCGTCTATTATTGTATCCAATCACTGTAATTTTTTATTTCAACCAATCAGAACCGAGAGGAGAGAATTGAAAGACGGCGCGTTCCTGTTTCGGTTCTGATTGGCAAGATATCACGACCAGAGCTCAAACTGCAAGCGACCAAGATGGCGCAGCAACGAGAGCGAGAAAGGAAGCGATGCTGGCTGCGGCTATTACAAGTGAAAGACGCGCGGAGAACGCCACCAGTAGCATGAGCATGACAGACTTGGCAGCAGCAGCACCTTCGTATCCAGCTACGGGCGCCGACGCCATCACAGAAGACGTGGTGCGTGCGGTGACAGAAAAAACAATCAACTGACTGGTGAATGATGATACAGAGATTGACTGACTTGCGGCGGCGCTTCGTTCTATGTATTAGGTGGAGTATGTGATCGGGTTCCTCACGCCAAAGGACCTCATGGTCGCCATGTACGTGTGCATGTAGCTCTATGCGTGTGTCGTTGTGTACAACGTGGTGCTAATCGTTGTTATGTTGCTCCTTCTCCCATGCTTCCACAGGCAAGTGAACGAGTACTGGCAGTCGATCGGCCATCGCGACGCAATCTGGCGACGCTACATCGTGGCGCGTTGGCGGATCGAGCGACCTGAACGGCTGAAGCGGTCGTGCGGCACGGATGACTTTTATGAGCTCTACCGGTATCTCGACCGCAACCGGTACCTGCCACGCGGGAAATACACCACGAAGCAGCAGATCATCTGGGGTAAGAGTCGCCAGGAAGGCGCGGACGTGTGGATCACGGTCGCCCATCGTCCCGACTGCCGTGTGCTCACGCGTGGCACGACGTCGTTCATCCAGTTACGCGTGGCGATCCAGAACATCCACGAGCAGCCGCTTACGGTCGACCTCGCGGAGATCCGTGTGCGCATGAAGAATGGTTACATGGGCAAAGTGCTCGACAGCGAGCCCAATGCGATGGCAAACCACGCGGCGCTGGCGCCCACGCTCCTGGCTGTCAATGGTAGCGACATAACGACGGCCACCACCAGCCGTTCAATCCACCTCAAGATGTTTGAATTTGCGGTCGTGTCGGTTAACGTCGAGTGCCACGGATGCGAGTTTGAAGCTGAGTTCTTGGAAGGCTGCAGTGCGCTGTGGCTGCCCGTGCGCCGCACGGGCCGTTGTGCGGATCTCACTACATGCCGCTGCGCACTCATCCCCGACAGCTACCACCGTGGGAACATCCGCGTGCCGATCGTCGACGAGTCGGTCATCTGGCGGCACTACACGACCGTCTCGGGGCGATTCATGGTGCGTTCCCCATGCACCAGAACTCATTGGATTAGTTTGATATGAGCTTAACTAACAAGTGTGTGTGTGTCTTACTGATTGTAAAGGTTCTTGACTGTCGGAGCTCGTGGGACGACTTCACGGGCGAGGCGTCCAACTTCCTATTTAAGTCGCCGTCCAAGCCAATCCGCAAGACGAGCATCTCATGAGCGCCACCTCCATTTGAACTTATTTTGCTCACGCTCTCTCCGCTCAGTAGTCAGCCACTCGATATTCGCTCCTAGTTAGTTCATTAATTCTCACCTTAGCTCTAGCATTCCAGGATCTACCAACAAGCAAATCACAGCAAAGGATCTAACCTCAGGTTGTTTGAATTGGAAGTGGCCCTTCCAAGAAGGCGCCTCAACGCGTCAGCCTCACAAAGTATTGCGACCTCAGTCGGTTTGCTATTTAGAACAGAGCCTGAACGAGAAGAAGGAGACAGGAGCGCGATGGCGACGGACGAGAACGAGAAAGAGGCGGCGGTGGCGCCTGCAGGTGATGCGGGAGCGAAGAAGCTCCAGAAAAGTGAGTGCGCTTGGTGACTTTTCACGAGAGATCTTCCTATGAGCTTCTTAGAGTCACATGAGCTGACTGTGCTACTCTCATGCATCAGGTCCGTGGCTCTCAGCGTACCACAACTCAGTTGCTGGGCTCAAAGCGTTTTCCAGGTATATATTTGCTTGTAAGCCACTCAGCGCCATGCCGTCTACGGCTTCAGCTGATCTATGAGAGCTTTGTGATTAGCTGCGTCAAGCTGGTGGACGTGTATGGGGATGGCGACTCAAAGCTGATCGTAGCCGACGCAGACAAGCGTCTCAAGATGTACAAAGGTGAGCGATCGAAGGCTATAATGCTTTTTTGCTTGGGTCCTCTTCTACAAAGCTCACCATCCTTGTCACCACATACGAGGCTCCTCACTCTACGGCGAGCAGGCGATCCTCGGTGTGCCGTCGTCGCTCAGCGCCTTCTACTCGGACACGAGCCGCCCGCGCATTCCGGCGCTTGCCGTTGCCTCCGGATCGTTTGTGTACATCTACCGCAACTTCCGTCCGCACTACAAGTTCACGGTGCCAACAATTGAGATCGATGTTGAGGAGCTCAAGGTCTGGGAGGGGCTCGCGAAGTGCTCGATCGAGATCCCTGCCGCACTCAACCAGCTTACGTCCATGAGGTGCGCACTGGTCTCCTACTGGAGTGTGGCATTGTTGTGTCTAACAATGTTGTCTATGTCGCAGAGGACTGGGTATTCGCTTGTCTGAGCGCTCGCGCGGACTTCTAGCGATCGACGACATTGAAGAGCAGGCCGAGTATGTCACACGTTTCATGGACGAGCCGCTCATCGAGCGCGCGTGTGTCACGTGTATGACGTCGATCAACAAGAACATGGACGACCGGGATGCTGTCAGCTGGTACGTTGAACCCACAGTTTAGGCTCATTATGACTTTATGCTCGGCAATCTATGCTAACTGGTTTCCTTGGACTTTGCTTGTCATAGTCTTATAGTGGCGACCGAGTCGATGATGGTATTCATCCTCGACCCACAAGGCACGTCGATCATCCAGCAGATCAAGATCCCGGGCATCCCTGTCGAGGTCGTGGCCTGCGGCCTCTACGACGTCGAGTATCGACTGATCGTGACCACGCGGAACGGCTCCGTGTTCACAATCAAGAATGGCGAGTTGCTCAAAAACGTGATCGAGCTCGAGTCTCCACCGTGCGGGTTGCTGCAGCTCGAGAAGAGCATCGTGATCGCCGGTATGAACCGCCGCCTGACGTCGTACCACCTCAAGGGCAAGAAGAACTGGAGTCTCACAATGGCCGACGACATTGTCGCAATCGATTCGTTCAGCTTGCGACGCACAAAAGATACGCGCGGTGTGCTCGTGGCGCTGCGCAACGGTGAAGTGACTCTTTACAACGAGAAAGTCAAGGTGTGCACGCTGAGCACAGACGCAGTGCTGACGGCGATGGCGTTCGGCCAGTACGGCCGCGAGGAAGCGTCCATGGTGCTGATTTCCAAGAATGGTGCGCTGACGCTCAAGATCCTCAAGCGAACAGCTAGCCTTGAGGTACGTACTTCTGTTGAATCAAAACTCCGAGCTTACATGCTGACCTTTGAAGATACTGGGTGGGCTTATCAGGCAATCTCTGAGGCTGCTGGTCCTCCTCCTGAACAAGGTACGCAGCTAATCATGTACAAAGTATTATCCTGATCCGCCTGGACCAAACATTGCCTCGTTGTGGCTTGGAATCTGTAGACATCCCGCTCAACATTCCCAAGAAAACTAAGCTGTACGTGGAGCAGACGCAGCGCGAGCGGGACCACGCGACCGAGATGCACCGCCACTTCCAGCGCGACCTCTGCAAGCTACGCCTCACGACAGCGCGCGCCTACGTCAAGATCATCAAGGATGGACAGGTGAGCAACTGTGAGCTGAACACTGAAATAATTGTCGGACGAGTTCACTGACATTACATATATGTGTGTGAACCAGGGTCCCGTGTCGTACACGACTGGTGCTGCGATCCGTCTGAATGCGCAGGTACAGGGCATCGGACCGTCTTTCCGCATCAAACTCAACGTCCAGGTACGCTTTGGAATCCTGAAAGTTCCATGGCTGAAAAAGAGGTATGGATATTGACGCACATCTTCTATTGATGCTGTCTTGTAGAACGCTGGCACGAAGGCTGTAACGGACCTCACAGTGGCATACCACTATGATCACTCGCTCTACTGCCTGCCGAAGAGCCTTGTGCTCATCCCACTCGTCATCCCTGTACGTGAAATGAACGCAAACTGTAGTAACGGTAGTGCTGGCTGAGTGAGCTCTGACAGTGGTGTGATCTGTTTGCTGCCAATTGACAGAACGTCCAGTACACGTACCTGTCGGACGTCGAGTGCATCTCGGAGACTGGCGCAGCCGACAATGTCTACATCTTTGTCTGTGGCAAGGACAGGTGCGGCTGGCATTGTTCTCGTTCGTTTTCAACCACTATCAAGCGGCACTCAACTCTTTTGGTACTCACCAACCAATTTGGCTCTTCTTGTCTTTAACGTTCAGCTGCATCCCGCTCGTCTCGGCCGTCGTCAACATGCCGCTCAGTGAACCAGAGCTGTAGAGTACTGCCAATGCACCTTGCCCAATCTTTTTTCCACAACAGCGAATGCTAGAACGATTTCACGTATGCACCAGCAATTGCGAAGGTCAGTGAACACCAACAAGCCTCGAAGCCTCGCTCCGCATACCAATCTCCAAGGCAAAAGAGCAGGCAACCAATCGAAATCACATGCAAAGCGCGCTTGTTGTTTATCGTTTTCTCTTCAACACTCCGAGTACGTCTAGCTAACGCGTATGTACAGTATGAACAAGGCCAGCAAATAGGTACTTGAAATCGGACAACAGCTCCGCTTCGAGGTCAACGATTGCTCACTTGTCAGTCAAGTGAATTGCGTTACCAAGACATCTGCTAGGTTGACAACTGGTTGAATCCTCATCTGCTACGCTTGACCACTCGGTTCTCTAGATCATTCTCTGCATGTCGTCACGAATCTGCTTGGAGAACTCAATCAGCTGAGTCATCTCGTAGAGAAGCTCTGCCTCGTGCTTTTCCATTGCTTGCTCAACGCTCGCTAGCTTTGCGCCGAGTTGCTTGACATCTGGAGTACCACCAGCTTCGCCATGCTTATGCGCTTTCTGCTTTCTGTTGTTGATCGCTTTCTGGACGGTTCGCTTGAGTCTGCTGATCTCCATGCGCTGCTGAGAAATGGCAGCTCCCAGGCGGGCACACTTGACGTGAATCGCGTCTTGCACATGCGGGAAATCGTCACTAGATTCACTTGAGCACTCACTAAATACATTCGGTATCGTGAACTTGTTGTAGGACACAAGCACCCGAGCGACCGCAGAGTCGCGCGACCGTCTCTCTTCTCCAATCTTCTCGCTCAGGCGCGTTACATTCCCCTTAAGCTGTTGCTGCGTCACATCAGCGTCAGCGGTGGTGGTGGAAGTCGCAGTGCCATCTGCAGCACTGAGAACAGTCCACAGCTTGGTCTGTGCTTTCAGTTTCGCGTGCTCGAGCTTCAGCACGCTCTGATTGATCTTCTGGTACTCGGTCAGTGCGAACAGGAGAACGAGGTCGTTGTCAAGGCGACGCTGACTGACGTCGGGAGGTTGCTGTTCGTCTGGAGCAGGTGCAGTAGCCAGCACATCAGCAGCAGATGCAAGTCGTGGGACTTGGGGTGAAACGAGTTCGTACTCATTCTCCTTTTGAGAGCTCTCCAACATTTGCAGATGTGGCAACACCGGCGCATCCACCAAGACGGCGGTGTCTGAGACCTCGCTCACTTGCTGGATTATTGCTCGTTCCGTCAAGTGGATTGCTGAAGCGGTGGGGGCCAACTGCTGCGTTTGAGTACTCATCGTACTGTCAGCAGCAGCAGGGCCTGCGTGCGTCCGCAAGCCAGTTGAAGGCAACGGTGACGATGAAGTGGGCGATGTGCGGCTACTTGTCGGTACGTTAGTGCTCAGAACGACCGCGCCAGCATCTGTAAAATTCCGCTGGTCTGATTCTTCTAGTGTTCCACCACAAGAACCACTGGACTCTGAATGTGGTGCCGGCGTTGTCTCTTTCGGAAGGTGACCGTTCCCGCCGCCGTCGGTGCTGTCGTCATCATCACCGTTCATGACGGTGTGCCACGGTTGGTGGTCAAGTTCGGGTGGATCCTGAGCGATGGACACCGCCAGCAGTTCCCTTATGTTTGCCGATTCTTCGCTTGTCGTTGATGATCTCAGGCTCTCGCTTCGCTGATGCTGCTGCTGGTAAGCGGTGATCTTCATCTTGTCGGCTTCTTCTTCAGCGTCGACGCAGCTATCCGCGCCTTCACTGCTCGTCTTGTCATCATCTTCATCTTTCGCAAGCCTTTCTTGGCTGAGACCACCACCTTCATGCGTTTGCAGGAACCTGTGAACAGCAAGGCGAATGGATCCCTCCGAGCGCTCGCCGCTCCACCCTTTCTCGACCGCAAGCTCCTTCAACCGCTCTTCGACGTCGTGCCAGCATCTCAGCTCAACAAAGAGCTTGTGCGCCGCCACCAGCGCCTCACGTGGCCACCGCACACACACACGCTTTCGTCGATCGCTTCTCACAGCAACAGCTCGGTCCTGACTTTCGTTGCTCTCCTTAACCTCTTCCGATTGACGCAGAGAAGCTGTCCACCTTTTGAAGGCGGAGTAGATTGACATCTTGGTATAGCGATGCCCCCATCCTTCTGCAGCCGCCAGCGCGTTGAAAGGCACCACCACCTTGTCCCACGATCCAGTCTCTTCATAGAGCCTCTGGACGGCGCGCAGGGCTTCCTCGCGCCAGCGCAGCCCGCCGTGAGGGATTCCTCGACTTTTCCCCACAGCCTTGCAGATCGAACTCGGCGTGTGCTTCGTGTCCCAGCCTTTCTCCTTCGCCAGCTTGGTGAACGGAGCGATGACAGCTACCCACGACCCCGTCTCGTCGAAGAGCTTTACGGCAGCATCCCGCGCCTCGTCTGGCCAGCACCCCACCGTCCTCATCTTGCGCTTCGCTGTCCTTTTCTTCATTTGCGGCGCTTGCTCCCATGTCTCGTCACGGGATCTCAAGCCGGACGCCGATTCGTGTGAAGCCTGTTCCTGGTGTCCGTCGTCTCGTAAGTCAGCACCATCGTGGCTGCGCTGGCGTGTTGTCAGAGCCGCCACCAGGAGCTCCGAGAGCGTTTGCTGTTGTTCCCCACTACTGCTGTCAGAACTGCTCTCGTTGTGGTGCTGCATCTTCGTCGTCTGTAGCCCGTTTCTTTATGCCCCCACGTCAAACCCTGATTGATTGACTGACTCAACTCCTTCTGAAGTCACCGCTTGTTGCCTTACAGACCGCAGGGAGAGGCTCTGAGAGACTCAGACTTTCGCTATTCTACTCCAACTGCCACAAGTTTCCGGCACCTCTCGCGGCTCTGTCAAACAGTTGGACGCACAGCAACGCCTTGACTTCTTGCCTCTCGTAAGGCTCATTCACCTGCTAACCAGCACAATCGGTCAGCAGCACGTGTACTCATTCTTTCTCGTATTCATGCAACGAATATGCCTTTGAAATGAATCGCGAGGCTCCGTGTTGAGCGACCCAAGACGACCACACTTCACTCGTCGAATCCGACAGATGGACTTCAAGTTCAACCTTGTTGGAAGCCGTTGTCTTTGAATATGCATCTTCACCAAAACTGCTCACGCATTCTGCTCATCCACCAGCAAACATAGTTCAGCAAGTCGCATGTCCATCCAAACAGCTCACGCGTCATCAAGTCGTGTCGCTCGTTCACTCACTCATCTCACCACCCTCTCTCTCTCACTCTCTCTCTGCGAACGCTACACTCTCCGCCACCATCTTCTTCGCCGCCTCACGAATCTCCTTGCAGAACTTGAACAGCTGGACAAACTCGCGCAGTCTATCTGCTTCAAGATTCCGCACCGCTCGCTGCTCCTTCGCCACCATCGCGCCGAGCTGGTCCACGTCCTCCCATTCGGTCTCATCCTCCCAGCTGCTGTTGTCGAGAATGTCATGCACATTCTTCTTGAGTCCGGAGATGATCGAGTGCTTCCTGCGGATCCAGGTACCCAACTGCGCGCACTTGACATGGCTCGCTCGTTTCACATCTTTGACGTCCGCCTCCAACACGCTGCATCGAGCGTCGGCTCCTAGCCGCCCATGCTTCTTCTTGGCTTCGAGGATGATTCGAGCCACAACAATGTTACGAGCATTCTCTTCGCTCGCAAGAGCGACCTTGAGTTGCTTCAACTTGGCTTCCAGCTTGCTCGTCGTTTTGTCCTTGTTTCGGGCCGCAGTGACCTTGCTTTCCATGTCCACGATGGCACTGCTCATGCGGTCGTACTCGCGGATCATGCAACTCAGGATCGGGTTGTCGTCCTCATGGTCGCCTTCACCATCTCCATCTTCGTCTTGATCTACAGAGTCGATGTCTTCTGAGCACCGCCGACGAGCCTGGGATCGTTAAGTTAATACTGCCGCTTTAGGTGTCGATCGGAAACGTGCCGCTGGCAATCTCATCCTCTCATCCTCGCTCTTATCAGCCTCCGCAGACTTCTGTCTCTGTCTTTTGTTACTGCTTCGTGAGCGCGTCACCTGCACTGACCCCAGTTCTCGATCACGATCGCCGCTCTCCTGCTGCTGCTCGAGCTTTTTTGGGCAGTAGTGCGCGGCAGATTCGATTGACACCTTCGAGTAGTCCGTCCCCCATCCTTTCTCGGCGGCGAGTTTCCTGAACGGCTTAACGACGTTTTTCCACAATCCCATCTCTTCGTGGAGATCCAAAGCAGCTTGCCGAGCTTCTGGCGTCCACTGCGTCCGGTTACTCACCGGTCGATTCGCAACAGCAGCCTTCAGTGAGTTCGCAGTGTACGAGCTCCCCCACCCTTTTTCCTTCGCAAGCTCGGTGAAGGGGTCGATCATCGCTACCCACGACTTTTTCTCCTTGAAGAGCTTCTCGGCGGCATCACGCGCGTCATCTGACCAGACATTCTTAGTACGTGCTGCTTGCGGCGACGCTCGCGCTCGTTCTTCACTTGGTGCGGAAGTCACAGCTTCGTGTGGTAAGCCTTTGCGTCTACTGGTTGGAGATAAAGATGGTCGATTGCTCGTTTCGTCAGCAACCGAAGCCTTTACTGGTCTTCGGCGCGCATTCGTTTCTTGTTGCTGGCTGGAAATCCTGGAACAGGGCAGCTTTTGACATGCTCTTGGCTTGGTCGTGGTCTTCATGCCCACTTCTTTGACCGCGATCTCTGGTGGTGCAGGTGTGGACAATGTTTCATACGAGCGAAGTGAAGGTACCAACCAGCTCGCGGTGTCGGGGCCGCCCAACCGAATCCTCAACTGCCGCGAAGCCTCCTGTTGGGAGACAAGTGTTGCACTGCCACTTCGCACCACGATAATCGTGTCTGAATAGTAGACGCTGCGCTGAGCAAGCTGTATCATACGAAGAACCACGGCCAAGACCAACCCATTCATCGCAGCAAGCAAGCTGGGAATCATGAGCGCGCACGCACATACCATAAATACTGGATTACCTCCATTCATTTGCTTCACTTGAGCGTCACTGTCGTTGACTTGATTCTCTCCCACTGAACTCCGCGATTCGCACAAAAAAACGAAATCCGTTGAAACAGGCGATTCTCACGGCGCGCTGCTGCTCACCATGTTGCGCGCGGCATTGCGGATCTGTTTGCTGAACTGGAACAGCCGAACGAACTCCACGAGCCGGTCTTCTTCGCTCTCCTTCACAGCTTGCTCGTCGGCGACGATCATCGCGCCGAGACGACTCACTTCCGCGAACGCGTCCTGCGACTTCATGTTGATCGCGTCCTCCATGCTGCGCTTGAGCTTGCGAATCGTGTACCGCTTCTCGCGAATGAGCGCTTCAAGCTGCGCACAGCGCCGGTGGCTTGCAGTCTGCATGTGCGGGATATCTGTAGCCTGGGACTCGTCCAGCAGCGCCTTGAGCTCAGTCGGATCCTGCTTGAGGTACACCACGAGGCGCGCGACAACGGCATTGCGGTTGTGCGTCTCCTTGACGACGCTATTCTTGACCTGAGTTGCTGTGTTGCTGCACTGGACGACCACGTTCATGTCTGCCGCCTGGTTCGCGAGCATCTCCTTGATCTGCTTCTGGATCGCTGCGATCTCCTGCTCATGGTTGAAAATCACTTCGCTCAGCCGATTGTACTCGCTGATCATCGTGCGCATGATCGGATCTCCATCCGTCAGCGAGAAGAGATCATCGTCCATCTCGTCGGTGAGGCTGGCGTCACCTGGTGCTCCTTCAGCGCTCGAGCCTGTCGAGGTACTTGCGGCAGCGAGCCACGCGCTGCTCTCTCGCTTGATCACTGACTCATCACTGGGTTGACTCGCTGGCACTGGTGCGGAGTGTAGGTTCCCAAAAATCGACGTGCTGCTGAACTGCTCGCGCTTGACACTGCGGATACCAGTGGACAAACCAGCGGGGGCGTCAAACTCGTCATCGTCCTCGGTCAGATCGACCACGGCGTTGTTGTTGTTGGTAGAGGCAGCAGCTGCTGACTGCTGCTCGAACTTCACGGGGACTTTCTCTGAAATTGCTTGTGCTGGTGGTGATGCAACTGGTGCTGTTGAGACTGGCTCAGGCTTGACAAAGGGCGACAATTGCGGTTGCGTCTGGGATGCACTTGGTGCTGGTGCAGCTGTGGATGCTGGTTGATGGGCTTCGGCGGTTGATGACATCTGCCCATTTCCACTCTTCTGTTCGCTGATGGAGAGCGCCTGCATGTCTTGGGTCGGTTCTGCTGCTACTACACCTGCTTGCGCTCGCTCCGTCTTGATATTCGGGACCGCAGTGTTGATGTCGTCACGGGGCTCTTCTGCTGCCGTTGGCGCAACGGACGCAGCTGCAGTAGCATCTACCGCTTCTTGCTTGACAGCTAGAGCTACAGCAGACGCTACTCGCTCGTCTTCCAATTCCTGGAGCTTCATGCGACGACTCATCTTCGCCATTTCCAGAAACTCGGGTGACCACTTGGCATAGCGAATGAGGTTGGACGACGAGCCTGTAGTTCATTAAGCACAAAGAAGAACCATACACATCAATGCACCTCAGGAGTACCATATACGCGTACGCCCAGCAGTGTAGGTATTCGGATCCATACCTTCGACGCAAAAGTAGAGATGCGCAGCGAAGCTCTCGACGTGCAGGTGGCGCGCCGCACAACAGACCTCGCACTGGTACGACTGGCAGTCGACGCACAGGAACGCCACCGACTTCTGCGCACACACCTGGCACACTAGCGTTCCATACAACGCACATATATACACACATATAAACACACAGTAAGTATCAGCTGCCATCAAGCGTCCATCAGTATATCAAACAACGCGCAAACGGCAACAACGTCGTACAGTTGATAGCAGCGACGTGCGCCTGGTGCGCGTGTTGCTCGCCCTTGCTCTCCTCCTCCTCGCGCTCCTTCTTGCTACGCTCGCGCTTGATGAGCTCGCCCATCTTTTGCTGTTGCAGTTGCTGCTGGTGGAGCTCAGCGTGCACGTGGCTCTCGCAAGCCACGCAGAATGCTCGGTCGCACGACTTACACTCGAGCGCCGCGATCGCGTCGCGGCAGTGCGCACATCGCTGGCGCAGCAGTTCTACCCATGGTTGCACACAGAGAGCGTGAGCGTATGCAGCAGGTATATGGGTTATCAAGAGAGGTACTGTGACGCACCTGCAGGTTCGAACGGCGCCGTGAAGCTCGGGTCTGGGTCGTCCGTCATCAGCACCATCGTGCCAAGGCTAATGCTAAGGCCAGGCGACTCTGCGAGACTTCCGCTAACTAACTATCAGATAATCCTCACAGAATGTCAAATGTGACACAAACACTTTGCTGAGTATTCAATTTTGATATTGAGAATTGTATGATCAACTCGAAAATGGACACGAATTTTTGTCACGATTTCTTTGAACCCGTGACAGAACCCCCGCTAAAGTGATTCGATGAACCACTTGATGTTTGTATATTCAATTCGATTTGTATCCATGGGTTTGCTGTCAAAATACTATGGGCCGG
>JAASGO010000389.1:0-25807 GCA_023334245.1 Globisporangium cederbergense
GATACGCTGGAGCAGCTTTTTGGCCGAGAAGCGCTTGAGGAAGCGCACGAAGAGATCGAGTGCGTCGTCAAACAGAGCCTGGACATCCGTGGCCTCTTTCTCCAATTTGCTCTGCAGGAACTGCAGGCGCTCGAGCACGTAACTGCAGAGCTCCTTGCTCTCGCGCATCTCGCGGCTGAGGCTCTTCGCGAGCTGCATCGCCTCGCTCGGAGTCTCCGACGTAGCGCCCATCGTGTGCGTGTGTGTAGCTCGTCGTTGGTGTTGGCGATTGATAGAAGCGGGAACGGGACTTGCGCTTGCACTTACGCTTGTCGTGGGGCTTGTTCACTTGACGAGTGAAAGCGATCTTCGTGGCGAGAGAGTGAGCTGTTGGTCTGAGTTGTGGGAAGAAATGCGAAAGCCCTTGCTTGCGTTGCTGAAACGTTCTGGATCATTTCCCGACAAGGGAACCATTCGGATTTGGGTTCAGGCATGCCACTGTGTGATCAGAAGAGGCGGAGGAGAGTTTGTCCTGGAGTTTTGTATGTGTTTGTATGGTTTTGGGCGCAAATGCCGAGATGCAACACCCGATCAAGTACGCTTCAGTTGACACTCATGGACATTGGTGCTTTGTGAGCAGTGGCGACGTCGCCTCTTGGCCCGCTCGTTGTACGCCCAGTTTGTCCTCCTTGACCTTCGCTGATGTGCAGCACTCGTCAAGCTATATGCACAATGGCTACGAAGTCTGTGAAACAGGTATGCGCCTATGTTGAAAGGGAGGTGTGAGAAACGCTCCCAGCGTTTACATCACCGCATTTGGTGGGTGACCAGTCATGCTGCTGCTTGGGAAGCTCACGCTCCTGGAGGCTTAGTGTCCTATCGACTGCTACTGGCAGTATTGCCCCCTCTGACATTTGAGTACATTGCCGCGGCCATAGAAGCTGCTGGCACTCCATTGAATGCGTAGTAGGGATGTACGCAATCGTGCGTGCTCAGCGTTCAAGGAAGGCTCTGCTTGCGATACTTTGCTTCGCCGAGAGAAATCGCGCTCGCTGCATGCCTCTGTATGAGTACATTATTCCCAAACAGTGGGTGAAGTCATATCACCTCGGATCTTTCTGATTGGTAGGCAATGCAAATCACACCGCGCGTGATGACAATGATCGCGTGTGTGGAGGGCTGAAAAAAGGTGTCTGTCTGCTGGTGAGGATTACTGGCGGGCAACGTGAGAGTGAAGGTGCAGCCTCTTATGCATACTGTGTTGCAGCGCATTCACTGATGCGTCACTGCGTACATGGATCTGTCCAATGCGTACCAAACTGCAGGGCTCCAGGAGAGCACGAACTTGAATTACGTGCTACCGAATAGCTCCGTGTCTCGCTCTGCGCGCAGATTCGCTTTTGGTTGCTCGAGGTCATCGAACGTCTCGGGCTCTTGCTTAACAGCCGCGAGCACATCGACTCACTCGTGCGGAAGCAGTCGTGTCTTGTTCACTGCCTATTCCAGCCGCTGCGCAGCTTGAAATCGCTCTGTTCGCGCTCAGCTAACTTCGGTGTGGTGTCCTGTAGAAATGGAGAGCAGCGAGGAGAAATGCATAGAGCCCGAAACACACAGTCACAACGTATGTGATGTGCTGCAAGTGACCCAGGATGCCAAGCCGTCCAGTACTCTCAAAAGTTGCGACGACGATCACTGAGCGCATGAGCGCTTCGAGGTAGCCAGCCGCATGTACCGAGTCACACATATACTAGTTTGCTCTCTGCATCATCAAAGTCGCGAGCAGAGAACTGCCATGCGGACAAACTCTACAATGGTACCGCTGAGCAAGCCTAGCAGCACAACTCTAGCATGGATATAGTAGGTCGGCAACGTACCTGAATATACCTCACTTTCATCATCATCATCAAACTCTACAATGGAGAAGAACACGAGCGCCCACACGGCTTGGCCAAAATGCAGTGGGAGGGGATTCAAGGGATGGCCAAAGTCGGCACATCTGACAAGACACCATTAAATAAGACCAAGGGTGATTGGCGAGCTTGCAAGCGAGGAGAAAAAGCACTGATGATGGGGTGCTTGGATCTAGCAGTGTCTAGCAACGTACGAGTCAAAGCAAGCGCACATACACCAGCGATTTTGCAGCAATGTCCAAGATCTGTAACCAGCGCCCTCACACAAGCATTCCTTCACCGTTGTACAGTAACGCGCCATGCTGTGTACATTTATCGATCCAGTGACGCAGGGAGATGACGTTGGAGACAGTCACCACGTTTCCAGCCAGAGCGTTGAGAAACTAGCAAAAGCAAATGCAGAGATCTCTACTCACTTCTCTGCTGGCTCGTGACATGTGTCATTCGATGTACTTGTGCGAAGAAATTCGAAGGAGATACACCCAGGTCGGTCGGATAGCAGCAAATGTGAGTGTTTAACCGAGTACGCCTCGTGTAGCTCGTGGTCGAGGTGGGTCAACGAAGAGCATGATGTTGAGACAGCAGACACCGTGCTGGACAAAACCAATTGGCAATGTTGAGCCACCAGATCCACATAATCAATATTTGTTTACCACAGTTAGCTTTACGGATGCACGAGCTCGGTGCCGCATTCGCCACAGAATCTCTGAGAGAAATAGTTTGAGTTCTGGCAGATGGAGCACAAGATGGAGTTCGCTTCGAGCCGCACGAGCTCGCCTAGCTTCTCAATCGCTTTGTCTAGCGTCCATCGGGATTCCACGTCGAATGCCGTCATGCCTTGGACGACTTCCCATCCCTTGTCGGAGAAGACACCCTTTGGACGCGAATGTCCTTCCGCAAGGTTATCTATAATTTCGTCATCGCTCATCATGCCCCATGGGACGTCACCAATCTTTGCTTCGATGATAGCCATGCCCAAGGAGTAGACGTCACTCATGAACGTTGGGTTCGCAGCAGCGCCCTGTTCCAGCAGACATTCGGGCGCTTTCCAACGCGCAGAGCTCGGTTGCTCCTTGATGCTCTTTCCAATCGACAAATTCTTGGTGTGCGAGTACCCAAAGTCGCACAGCTTCGCGGTGCCACCTTCGTCGACCAGAATGTTGTTGCACTTGATATCGCAGTGCACCTTTCTGTTCTGGTGGAGATACGCCAGCCCCAGCGCCGCTTGATGGAAGAGGCGCCACATGCTGCGTCTGTTCTCCTTCGCCTCCACCTTGAAGTAGTCCGTGAAGTTGCCTTTCTTGGCGTACTCGGACACGAAGAAGAGCGGCTTGCCCACGTGACAACCACGGACCATCTTGACCACGTTCGGGTGCGACAGGTCGTACCAGACCGCTGTCTCCTTGAGGAAATCCTTTTGCGCCTCGGCGCCGTCCAGATACAGCAGTTTGACGCACACCTCCTTACCGTTGTAGACGCCTTCGTGCACCTCCCCGAAGGAACCCAAGTCGATCACCTTGCCGAGCACGACGTCGTCGCGACGAACGTACCATTCCGGGATCTCAGGAATGGCATTGCCCGTCATTTCGACCACGGTGTCGAACACTCGGGTCAGCAGCTCGATGGTTTCTTTAGGCTCTCCGTTGTCGCCGTCGATCTCGAACTTGAGCTCCGCCAGCGCTTCCTCAAGCATGCTGTCCGACACACCGACAGTGAGGTTGGTGTGCGAGCGCAAGACTTCTTCCAGATGGCGGCGCTGCGCGGCAATATCCGTTTCTTCGTGCTGCTGCCACTCCGTCATTAGCGGCGAGCCAGTGAGCCCTGCGGCAGTGAACACAGCATCGATCTTCGCATGCAAAGCACGTACTTCGCGGCGGATCGCGCTGCTGGTCGCGATGCGCTGCAGCAACTTCTTCTCCGAGTACTTCTTGAGGAACCGCACGACGAGACCGAGCGCATTCGCAAACTGCGCCGAGACCTTGGCGTGCTGTGCTGCGTTCCCCTGGCTGCTGATCCTCTTGAGCTCGCTGCGCAAGAACTGTAGGCGGTCGAGCAAGCGCTTGCAGAGCTCTTGGCTCTCGCGCATCTCCTGAAGGAGAGCCTCGGCGCGGTCACTCGCCTCGGAGACATTGAGTTCCATCATGCTCGGCACGAGCGAGGAGTCGATCGATCTCGACGGGTCCTCCATGGTTCCAGTTGAGCTACTTCTGGACGCGCGTGTCGTGGCAGGTGAGCAGGTTACTTGGCTTGTACACTGGCTGCGCTGTTGAGGAATGGGAGTGAGTTGTTACTGGGGGTCAACTCGTGGAGCTCTTCGCTCTGGGCCGCTCGTTTTCGTCTGGGGAATGAATGAATGAGTCAAGTGTGTCCATCTCTCTTGGCAGCTGATTTCGAACAAATCGCAGATAGCCCACCCTTGCAAAATTGGTATCTCTGTATTATAATGTTTGCATAAATTTGATGTTGGATTTCAACCAGCACCCTTTACGTTGATGGCATAACTCATATACCTGCCTAATGTGATATAAATCAGCTCATTTGAATTAATTTTGAGAGGGTCTGTTCAGCTGCTTGCGTTTTTTCCCTCTTCTTCGACTTCGCACCGGCTTACCCGCTAAAGTTCGAATCCACTGCCACTCCTAAATACGATTTGTTGCAGCGCGACTGACGTGGCACGCGAACGACAGCGAGACCGACCGACTTGCTTGGACCAACAAAAAAGATGGCGACGTCGCCTGCTGCATCAACGGCCGGCGCGTCGTCGTCGCCGCTATGGGCGCTCGCGCTCAAGCTCGCGCTCGTGTTCGGCGTGAGCGCCGGCGCCACGCTCTCTCTCTGTCTGCTGCTACTGCAGCGCGTGCGAGATCACGATACTGCTGCTGGTGACGCCACGGCGTCGTCGTCGCTCGACCAGCTCTCGCTGCGGAGCTTCTCGTCGCTCGCGGAGCTGCAGCGCTCGCACGCGACGTTCCTGCACATCTTCAGCGTTGAGTTTCCGCTTGCGCTGTTCTGCTTCGCGTGTGTCTACACCATGAAGCAGGTACGTTTATGCTATATGGGCTCTTTTGTTGTGATGCTGTGGTGTGTGTAGAGAGAGATCTGAGTGACACTGGCGCTCATGTACATGGTTATTGTGTGTACCTCACAACAGACGTTCGCGATTCCGGGCTCAGCGGTGCTCAACCTTTTCGCCGGGGCGATCCTGCCGCTGCACGTGGCGTTCCCGCTCGTGGCCGTGCTCACAGCCATTGGAGCGTCCAACTGCTACCTGCTCTCGCGCTTCCTGGCATCCGAGAGCATCGTCTCGGGCGTGTGCGCCAAGGTGCTTCCAGGCAAGCTGCCACAGCTGCGCGCGCAGATCGACAAGGCGAAACAGGAGGGAGAGCTGCTCTACATGCTGCTCTTCCTGCGTGTGTTCCCCTTTTCGCCCAACTGGTTTCTTAACCTCGCGAGCCCGTGGCTGCAGGTGCCGCTCTATTTATTCTCGCCCGCCGTGCTATTTGGGCTCATGCCGTACAACTTCATCACAGTACAGGCCGGCGCAATGCTCGCGACGCTCAAGAGCACGAGCGACATGCTTGACCCCAAGACTATTGGATCGCTCGTCCTGCTCGCGCTCGGCATGCTCGTGCCGGCGCTTCTCAAGAAGCAGACGAAGAAGAAGGAGAAGCAGGAGGCCGACAAGAAGGACAGCTGAGTTTACTTGTACATATACACATGAGTAGGCGACAAAGAGTGAGAGCTCTTCGATCCATGAAGGTTGTTACTTGGAAAGAGAGCAGCAAGTGCTTCACAGAAATGATTTCAAGATTAGCAACTAAAAATCTCAAGAAGGCAGTATCGTACGCCTAAGCAATAGTACTGATATCGAAACTTGTGCTGCATAACTTGGCATTTTGATTCCCTCCCATGCAGTCGCAAAATGTGCCCGCTATTCAAACCCGTGAAGCTGAGAAAGAGCCCCAAAGAAACGAAAAGAAGAAGCAGAAATGGCCACAGGTGCGTGTGAGGGCGTCACTTTGGAGCGCTCGTAGCGCGGTCTACGTCTGCTGGTGATAGTGGCAGCTGAGCGCCACCCTCTGTTTCTCTCTCTGTGTGCGCTTACGTGTGTGTGTGGCGCCTCGTACGCTCTGCACACTCCGAGCCGCGACGACAGTTGCGAGTCGCCATTTACTCATGAGCTCACCCTGGTGTTCTCTCTATCCCCACCGTGTGTGCGCGCACGTGTGTGACTCTCTATGTCGCCTGGCTGTAAAGGTGGACGTGTGCGCAAGGAGCTCGAGGAGTGCCAGCGGGACACGCAGGTCTCGGGCGTCGTCGCAGTCGCGCGCAACCCGGACGTGCTCACGCACTTGCAAGGTGAGCGAGTGTGAACGGATCTGTGATCGAACCTCGCGATATAGACCATACACCGAGCGGCTGTCATCCTTGTATGGGTAACTAACTTTCTTGTGCGTGTTTATGGGGAGTAGGAACGCTGCAGGGCCCGCCTGGTACGCCGTACGAGGGCGGCGTCTTCCAATTGGAGATCATCATCCCACCAAAGTACAGTGGTGCCTAGCCTCACGCTGCCCACATTGCCTTGAAGCGCCCGCGCTACTTACTGACCATGACACTGTCGTGATTGACCCACAGGTACCCATTCGAGCCGCCTAAGATCCGCTTTGAGACCAAGATCTGGCACCCGAACATCTCGTCCCAGACTGGCGCGATCTGCCTTGTATGTCCCTACTATAGACCTTCAGAGAGCTGTAATTATGCTAAATGTGAAGGTAACTAACGCTATGAACTCCTGTACTCTAATAGGACATTCTGAAAGACCAGTGGTCCCCGGCTCTGACGATCAAGACCGCGCTGCTGTCGATCCAGGCGCTACTCTCCGCCGCCGAGCCAAGCGACCCACAGGTATGTTCACCCCAACACAGACTGTGTCAATGCACCTGGTTGCCCCAAAGCACTTTGGCTCGTACTGAAGTGACGCTGTTTTTTCTTATGTCCAGGACGCCGAGGTCGCAAAGATGTACATGGACGACCACGACCAGTTTGTTAGTACCGCGCGCTTCTGGACCGAGACGTACGCGAAGGAGCGATCGACAGACGACGAAGCAGTCTCGAGGCTGACTGACATGGGCTTCCCGGCTGTGAGTTTTCTGCAGATGCTGACAGGATACAAGAGGTGAGGATTTGGGGCTTACCGTTGCTCACACTGGTGTCATTTTTTTAATTTATTGTAGGACCAAGCGAAGGCGGCGCTGCTGGCGTGTCAAGGAGACGAGAATGCTGCGATCGAGAAACTGCTTAGCAGCATGTAGCGTGAGTGCTCAGCGGTGTGTCTGCGTGGACGTCGTTTGTCGCTGATTCAGTTTTACCACACCTTGGATCGGTGACACCAGTGCCTAGATGTCAAGTCAATCTAAGGTGGTCAGGTGGACGCAAGCCTTAAACAAACAAATCATCATGTTTTGGAATACACAAAAATGAAGTGCCACAGTATCTGCGAAGCCTCATCGCATTCAGAAACCACTTGACGTAGTGCTTTTATTGATACCTTCTCTTTCTGGTTGACAAGCGAATAAGAGACGACACCTGTCATCACGCACAGCTCAGTGCAGATCGAAGCTCTACTATTTTGACAGACTACGCAGTAGATAGGCACGCAAGCTAAGCTATTCAAAATATTCAAAAGCACTTGCTGTGCATGAGCGACATGCAAGTTGATGCGCACTCGTGCCATGCCAAAGTATGATTAGGCAAAGGGGTGGGCGCACTCGCTGCAGAACTTGGCCGTTCCAGATGCCTTGGTTTGACACTGAGAGCACTCTTGAGTCACGGCAGCTGAGCGCCAGTAGTCTTTCTCCTCGCTTGCAAGCTCGTCAAGCAGCTTCAAGGCTTCGATCAGTGGAGTTCTGTCTGCTCTCTTGATCGCTGCCATCCCTTGGATCACCTCCCACTGCCTCTCGGAAAAACCTTCTGGTCGCTCATGCCCTTCACCCTTATCGAGTTTGTCCACAATCGCTTCGTCCTCCATGTCTCCCCACGGTAGCTTGCCGCTCACCGCCTCGATGATACAGAGAGCCAACGAGTAGATGTCCGACTCGAAAGGTGGATTGACTTCCTCGAAGCACTCAGGCGCGGTCCAGCGGACGGCGTCCGTCCTGGCTTTCTCGCTGAGCCCCTTGGATGCGTTCCGGATGTAGCTAAACCCGAAGTCGCAGATCCTGGTCCTGCCGTTCGCGCCGATGAGTAGATTCGTGCACTTCAGATCGCCGTGGACCACCATTGCCGAGTGCAAGTAGGCGAGTCCGAGTGCAGCCTCGTGGAAGCGGCGCCACAGTTGCTGCTTGTTCTTCTGGACTTTGAAGAACTCGGCAAAGTTGCCGTTCGGTGCGTCCTCACAGACGAAGAAGAGTGGCGACGACACGTGACACGCGCCGTACAGCTTGACCACGTATGGGTGGTTCATCTCAGACCACACCTTCGCTTCGTTGAAGAACGATGTCTCGACTCGATCACCGATCATTAGTAGACGCTTGATCACGACGTGCGCGCCGTTCCATGTGCCCCGATAAACAGCTCCATATGTCCCCCGGTCGAACTCTTCATTGGGGCAAGTCACGTCTTCACTCGGGAGGTACCAAGCTGGCAAATCTTCGACGGGTAGCTTGACGCTCGCAGTCATCGCGTTGAGGGTCTGTTGCATCCAAGCGCGATCTTCTCGCGAGAATCTGTGTGACTGGCTTCTCTCGGCGATACCAAACTTCATCAGCAGGGCCGCCTCACGGATGCTGTTTTGTCCCTTATACTCGCTTACGAGCGCGCACACGTTGGTGTTGGTTTCAAGAGCCAGCTGGTGGTCTTGCGCTTGGTTCTCTTCGAATCTCTTTCTCCAACCGTCTGCTTCAGCCATGTGAACAAGGTTGAGCATTTGGAAAAGGTGATCGATCTGGGTGTGGAACGAGAGGATCTGCTCGTCCAGTTCGTGACGCGTGAAGAACCGTGAGAGAGTATGCTTCTTCGCGTGCTCCTGCAGAAGCGCTTGGAACTTTGTGATCGTCGTCGCGAGTCTCGGAAGCGCCGGGTTGTGTTCGAGCTGCTTCGCATCCTGGATCCCTTGCAGCACCCCCAAGAAGCTCTCGATTCGCTCGATCACTTGTGCGCACTTGGTCTTGTCTCCCTCGATTTTTTCGTACATGTCGTGCAAAGCTTTAATCGCGTCGTAGATCGTCCCGCCCACGCCAGGGAGCGCGAAGTTGAGCAGGAGCTGGGCGGTTGACACCATAGTGCTAGAGCAAACTGGCGGGCTGATTCTTGATCTTGGGGCTTCTTCTGGTTGCTTGTCCTGGAGCCGGGAGATTGGAGAATGAGCGCTTGAAGGACGATGCCGGCTATTCCTCCAGCTGCATAAATCGTTTCCCGATTGTGTTCATCTCCTTTCGGCTCGTCTCCAAGATCTCAAGAAGGTGAGATACTAGCGTACCACGCTTTACGTACCAATAGGAAATCCCTTTCGGTGCTCCCTTAGGGCGTGGTAGATTTCATTCCTAGACCACACTGAGAGCGCGAAAGGGGCCGCTGGCGCAACAGACGCCAGTATCTTCTCAAGGTGAGCGTGTCATGCCCTCCGCAGATGAAGGGTAGACGCCTCCTCTTCGTTTACTGAACCATTTGACGATAGACTGAATAGACTGAACGACCCACAGCCCGAAACCGAATCGATTTGCGCTGCTCGTCCGACGGGTAACTACAAGACCACATGGTAGCAGCGTGACCCATTCTTCTTCAGGATGTAGTGTAGACGCGCGGAGTGTCAAATATCGCAGCCAACCGCGTGATGCTCGAAAAACGCCGCGATAACGGACCATACACTGAACCTCACGCGCATTGACTGACCATCATACGCGGCTACTATCCCGGATGCGGAAACACTATCTCGATGCCAAGTACGTTGATGCTTCTGGATCACTTCAAAGCGATCGGCTTGCACGAAGAGCCCCCAAGATATGGAAACTATAGATTGAGACAGAGCTAGCTGATTTCCCGACCTGAGGTTGAAACTGACCGACAAAAAGAGCACTCGCTTCCTGCGAGAAAGACTAGAAGGTCAGCAGATTCGAGCGCTGACGTTCAAGTGGCAATGTTTTCGCTCTAGGAGCAATCAAGCACCCCGCACTTGCGATTTGCAAATCAAGGCGCAACCGAGTATGCAGATTGGGTATCATTCATCGCCTCTCATGATCTGTGTGTGTACGTTGGTATGCTCTTTGATCTCCTAACGAGGCTCCTGGCAGCTGCTGCCGGGTCAGTGCCCATGTAATAATCAAACTAATACATTCACTTTCGCGGGAACGCCACAACACAAGAGTCGATCGCTCATACTGATTGTCTAACCATGTGAATTGCATCATCAAAACTTGCTCTTAGATACTTGAAACCCACCGACAGACGCTGTAAAGAGTGCTAATATCATCCCATTCCCAGCCTTGTCCCCTGTCTATCTATTTCTTCTCCTTGGCCTTCACGGTCCTCCCGGCCGTCTTCTCGGTTACTTTCTCCTCCAGCTTCTTCTGCAAAAGCTTGCGCTTGTCAGCACTCAACGGCTTCTTCTCCGCGGGCTTGCGCGCCTGTTGCTGGAACTGCACGCGCTCAAACTGCCGCACGGCGTCGCCGCAGCCATGCACCTCGGGCAGGGCGTGTTCGTAGCAGAACTTGAGTTTGCAGAACTTGCACAGACTGCCCATCATCGAGATTGTCTTCTTGCACCGACTGGTTCCCTGGAACGAGCACTTGTTGCTGTTCTTGGCCTGGCGCTCGAGGAACTCGAGTTCATCCTCTCCATCTTTGAACGAGTCCACTGGCACAGTTGATGAAGCAGTTGGCTTTGTTGCAGGTGTGCTGTTCTTCTTCTTGTTCTTGCCATTTTTCTTCTTCTTCTTGTTGCTGGCGGATGAAGATGCTGGTGCTGGAGGAGGCTGTCGAGCGAGTCGACTCAGGTGCATATCTTTCAGTAGCGAGTTGGCTGAAGATGTCAGCTCTTCGTTCTGCTCTGCTTTGGTATTAGGCTCATCGCTCTTTTCGTCATCATCTGTGCTGCCACTGTCGCTGTCTGACGTCATCATCATCTGAAACACGCTCGCACTCTTCGTCCCCACTGCATCCGGCTTCTCTTCCTCACTATCGACTTCGGCCAAGTCTGCACTATCAGGTGTTGACTCGGAAGCTTCAGCCGACTGACGTTTCAATGGGTCCACAGGCTTTTGTGCAACTCCTGACCCAGTGGCAGCCTTCACCACAGTCGCTTTCATCTTGTCTGACGAAGTTAGTGCTGAAGCAGTCGACGGCTTTGAGACGGTTGCTTTGGTTGCTGATCCATTAGCCTTGATTGCAGCTTGCACAACTGGTGTAGTGATAGCCACATCAGTTGCATCCCCATGCACGAGATCGTCCTCAAGGTACTCCTGGGCGCTGCGATACTCGCCAAAGGTCTCAAAGTGCTTCACGAGCACGTCCAGGAACTTGTGCGCGCTGATGGTCTCCGAGTCGCACACGACAGCCACGTGGCGCTTGGCGCGCGTGATTGCGACGTTCATGCGCCGGTCGTCAGCCAGGAAGCCCACCTGCTTGTGGCTGTTTGAGCGCACGAGACTCATCACCACAGCCTCCTTCTCGCAGCCCTGGAAGCCGTCCACCGAGCGGATTTCCAGGTTTGGAAATGTCTCGAGCAGCAGTGCCTTCAGAGTCTGCACCTGCTTGTTGTACGGTGTGATGATTGCCACCTCCTCCTGCTTGAGTCCCGTCTGCAGCAGCGCCCGGACGTGCTTGGCCACTACACGCGCCTCGCCTTCGTTCGACTTGGACAGCTTTAGAAGAGGGTTCTTGTCTTTCTCATCGCCGTCGTCATCGTCCTGATCTTCTTCGAGTCCACAGCCGGCGGTGTCGATCAGTAACAACGTCGCGTCCAGCAGCTCGTCCTCCTCCTGGATGCTGACGTGCGGAAGTTCGTGTAGCTTGCGCCGCGCGACACCCTCGAAGCTCTCGAGCTCGCTGTTGTACATGGCGCGCGAGCTCCAGTCGCTGATGTGTTCGTGCATGCGGTATTGGATCCTTAGCATCTTCACGATGTTCTGTGTGCTTTCCAGCCTCGTGACGCGGTCAAAGAGCGTGACTTCGAGCCCATCGGACGCCGCAGATTTGGATTTGATCGTCGGTGGCAACTGCAGGTGGTCGCCCGCGAGCACGCAGCGCTTGGCCTTGAGGATCGGGATCCAACACGACGCTTCGAGCGCCTGCGCGGCCTCATCGATCACGACCAAGTCGAACGTCACGTCCTTGAGCAGCTTGGAGGCCGCGCCCACGTTCGTCGCGAACACCACATCGCTCTGCTTCACGAGCTCGCGCACGACGTTCTGCTCGCGCTGGCGGATCTCCTTCCGGTTCGCCTTCAGGTCGCGTCGAATGTTGAAGCGCACAGCCTTGTCGCGCGTCTTGCGCAGTTGGCTCTCCATGGAGACCATCTCCTTGCGTATGTCGTTCACGATCTCTGTGCCGTCGGCGACTTCGATCTTGGCGTCAAGACAGTACTTAAGTACTTGTGGCAGCAGCCGCGCCGGGTGGCCGATGCGCGTGAGCTGCAACCCTTTGCTTTTGTTTGTGGTCGCGAGCTTCTCCAGCACGTTGTCCACCGCGATGTTCGACGGCGCGCACACCAGCACTTTCATCTTGTACTTCTTCACGGCCTGTTGGATGAACTCGACGACCGTCGTGGTCTTGCCGGTGCCAGGAGGACCGTGGATGAGCGCCAGGTCATTGGACGCGAGCGCAAACCTGATCGCTTCCAGCTGCGACTCGTTCAGGCCGTCATTAAATGGCGTGATCTCGGGCAGTGGGCTCCAGCTTGGCGTCTTCCCTGAGAATACCCTGTATTGGTAGAAAAATATACGCAAAGCACGCATTTGGTATCAGCCACCAGCCTCTTCATATCCATCCAGCACCCAAGCCTCATAAGCATATTCACATTGATGACGTATTGGTTGGTACACGTACACTTCCACGACGGACTGTGCGGCGCCGTAGTCGAACTTGGCCAATCTATCAAGGGCGCTCGAGATCTTGACGAACGTTGCGTTGTTCGCGAGCCGGTCGAGCGTCACGGCGTTGTTGTTTGCCAAAAGCTCGTCCTCGTCCAGGTCTTCATTTTCGCCCAGCGCCACCGAGATCCCCGTCTCTTCCACGCGCGCGACGATACCCGTCGGGTACTTGGCGCCGGCGCTTGCAGATGAACTCTTGTGCTCTTTCTTGGTACCAGCATTAGCAGCAGCAGCACTTGAACCACTGCCGCCTTTCTTCTTCAGACGGATCTGCACGAGGTCGCCCACGGTGAACTGGTGCGGCTTGGGCCGCTGCAAGTGCGCCGATGGGAACGTGAACTTGAGCAACGTGCGCCCGAAGAGCCCCGTCACACTCTGTGCCACGCGCAGGTTCACGAGCACGTTCGGGTTCTGCAGGTCGTCGAGCGTCTTGAGCTCCTGCTGCACGGCCGCGATCTCCTCATCACGCTCGCGCGCGAGCAGCCGGCGCGTCACATCCACCCACTGGTCCAGCGGCACAGCCGCCATGGGCTTACGCTGTTTCTTGTGGTTGATGGGCTCGCTCGTGGCAGCCGCGCTCGCGTTACCGCTCTGCTGTGGTGACGCCATCTTGAGCTGCTGTGTAATAGGAAGAAGATAGACAATTGACAATTGAGACCCAAAAAGGGTCAGATTTGGTACTTGGTATTAGTATTGAAAGGATCAAGGACTTTTGGTATCAAAACGGATCAAAAAGTATAGCGTCCTTTTTTGGTACTAGTATCAAGAGTGGCAGAGTTTGGTATCAGCACGGATTTTGTATCATGAGTATCAGCCTCACCAGCCTTGGTACCAAAAGTCTCAGAGCTCACAAGTCTGGTTGCTTATTACGGCACTCACCGAAAATGTCACCTTGGATAAATATTTTTTTAAAAAATATATAGCGATACATTCCCTCGAAGAAAGAAAAATATGTTGTCGACTTCGCGCACAAGGTCTCACTCTAAACACAATCGCAACAGCACTAGACGTATGTAAACGAACTGTCCATTGAATCGATCACATTTGAGGAAATTGAATGAGATGCAGCGAGAGAAAGTGACGTACTTTTTTGTTCCAAACCACAGTGGGATAGAAAGTAAAGAACGCCAGTGCTTTCTGTAAACCCATCACACATATTGTTTGCACTTGAGCACTCAAAGATTAAGATGACAATGATTGGCTATCGACACTAAGATGAACACTTCTGACGAGCGTCTGCCATCTCTCATTCTTCAATATCGTCTCTCAAACAACAATGAAGTCAGCCAGCAAGCGCAAGCGCAAACGCAAGCAAGACGACGACTCGGACTTTGAAGACGACACGCTGCCTCTCCCGTGTCTACGTCCTTATACCAGGAAGCCATCACCCGTTACTCCCGACGCTATACCTCCTCTCTTCGAGCTAGTGGCGGAGACACAGGACTCGGACGTTGACGTTGTGGCGGATGCACTTTCTCATCTACCGCCTCCGTCGCAAGTATCTCCGTTCACGCCCACCTATCGAATCAAGGAAACGACCAAGGATATCAACTCGAGTGTGATCTGCAAACTCACTCGTATATGCAAGCTTCCGTTACTGGTCGAGGAGATCAAGAGAGTCTGCGCGATCATGAAGCAAGTTCAGCTAGAGGGCTGGCATCTAGCTAACCTGCACGTGCTGCGCTGTCTGAAGGAAGGCGGCGAGGTTCCCAAGGTAGAGCAGATGTTCTTCTATCGATGCTGTACGGCCACGCTTGAGAACACCGAGAAGCGCGACCGCGAGTCCACGGAGCCCAAGTATCCAACGTTTCATAAGACCTGTCTACGCTACTGGACTGGTCGAGAGCGTGAGTCCACATACGAACCGGAGTTCATCCAGACCGCAGGCGACATGATCAATGAAATAGCAAAGCTGATGGAGATCAATGCTCTCAACATGATCGCTCTTCACTTCCGTCGACGGCTACACCAATACATTCAGTTCCGGTACGCGAAGAAGAACGGCACCAAGCTGAAGTACAAGGAAACGAGAAGGTTGGTGGAGAGTTGCTATCGAGTAAAGTCTGAGCCTGAGATGGACGATGATGGTAACCCGACGGGCAAAACATCGAAAGTGTGGACGGAGTGGGATGAGACCGACGATCCCGTAGAGCAAGAGCTGCGCGAGTGGCTGGGTATTGTTCCTTGGGAGTGGCAGATCCGAGCCAACTCAGCCTACTTCCTTCGCAAGCTGTACGATATGCTGGCGTGGATGGAGACGTTCGTGAACAAGTATCCGAATACGAAGGGAGCAAGAGTGTACTCGCTGTTACCAGTGGCTACGACGTTCCAGGCAGCATATGTCAAACTCAACGCATCTACTCTGCACGGCCTCCTGACGAGAGTCATCGACCTTCCGGAAGTTGAGGACTTCTTGAAGAAGGAGTTGAACATCGTACCAACCAGGAAACGGACTGGGTCGCAACTACCATTTGACAAGAAGGTTTTCAGAAGAATCGGAGCGAAATACTGAGAAAGATGTTCGACGTGGAGCAGTTCGAGACAAGCAACCGTAAATTTGTGGACGAAATCAAGACGAACGGCTACGGTGCCTCGATCACCATGATACGTCCGGTGACTACGGTTTTGGTGGCTGTGGTGGAGAAAAAGGCTTCGAAGAAGAAGCGCACGAAGAACGATGTTACCGCCGAGTCCGTGTCCAAGGTCAAGAAAACAAGAAAAAAGAAAGTAAAGACGCCAGAAGAGATCGCTGAAGAGGACACATTCGCCAAAGAGTTGTTCAAGCTCGGACCCGACTACTCCCCAGATGTTCTCATTGGCATTGACCCCGGGATGCGGTCTCTTGCGACAGCTGTGTCGGTTGGTCATCTCCCACGTAGACGTCGGCGACAGAAATCGCGACGTGGGCACCATCGACGACATCGAACTCGGGCGGTCAGACAGAAGGAGTGAGTATTTGAAATCTCAACACCTGAGTACAGGCATCTCGCTCGGATGAATGACTTTCGTTTCTATAACGAGAACTTGAAGAAGCGGGAGCCATGGTACGCAGGTGTCATTCGTGCGATGCCATCGTTCAAGACATCAAGCTACGATCTATACTTCCAGCGTCTCCAGTTCTTCTGGAAGCACCTGCGCCTCAGAAGATCGCCAAGTTACCACGATATACCAAAGTACCAACGTGATTCGGTAGCGACCTATTTTGGGTCGATACACTAAGTTGCCCTAATGCACCTAACAACCTCGGAGTAGGCATCCCCGGCGCCAAAGCTCTAGGAGCTTGGGCGAGTATATGTTCGTTCTTGAGATAGATGTTACGCGCGGCGTTCACGTCTCGATCCATCCTCAGCTCACACGCCGAACAACTGAAGATCTTCTCGTGCGTGATGTTGCGGTTGATTCTCCCGCAGCGTGAGCATGTCTTCGTCGTGTAGTGTTCTTCGCACTGGATCATCTTTCCACCAGATCGTTTCATCTTGTACTCCAGCAGCATCTTGAACTTGTAGTGCGACCACGTCAGCATTGCTCGAGAACACTTGCTCGATATTCTTTTTTGCTTCGAGGTCATCTCGGACGTCTCGGACGATGGTAGAAGCACTTCGGTGTAGTTCTTTGACAGCCAGCTCGATACCTTCTGATGCATATCAGCTATCATGGCTTTCACGCGTCGGAACATGTGGTAAATGCGCTTGTTCTGTCGGTAGCGCTTTCGCTTCTTGGTCTCCTTGCTCTTTTTCGAGATCTCTCGATCGATCGTAAGACATCTATTGAAGATCTTGTCCTTCGCATCGTCGACGCCCAGCGTCACTCCTTCTGGGTCATACATCGTAATAAAGCTGCGTACGCCTGGGTTGATCGCACACACTCGCTTAGACATCGTTTGCTCGAACTCTCGACTGCGCGGAATGCAAAGGTAGAACTTTGCGTCGCGGGTACGCATGAGACGAAGAGCGAAGTCGAACTCGGGTAGCTCGTGCATGACCTTGACCCCTTCGCCCTTCTTAAACCCAAAATACTTGGGGAAGAATTGCACATATCCAAAGCCCGATTCTCGGATGTCCCTTGCTCGGATCTCGATCGTTGACGAGTTGGCTTTCTTGGACTTGAACTTGAGCTCTGGAAAAGACGTCTTCTCATCTTTCGCTTTGAGTTTGAAGTACAATGCCTTCGAAGACTTGATCGCTTTCTCGTAGTCTCGGTAGGTGGAATCCATCACCATTTCTGGAACGTCCAGGTGATACTCGGGAAGGTAGTTCGCCAGCGAGTGCTTCTGGGAGATCGGACGATACTTTGCAGCGCGCTCCTTCTTTGAGATCTTGTAGCAGTCTTCACGAGACACCTCAACGAGCTTGTTGTAGATCGCTCAATGCGTGCCGAACATTTTGTTCAGGAGCGTCGCTTGTGACTTGGTCGGATGTATACGTACTCTCAGGATACTGTTCACAGCCTTCTTTTCGTCGGCTGAATCACTCGAATCGATTGATCGACGCATTGGTTGACTGATAACACCATTCGTTGCTGGTAGTTCTTTGATGTTGTTGCGCGTGAACCACGACTTGCCATCGAGTTGTATCGAGCTTGCTGTGAACGACTCGTCTTGGTCCGACGGCAGCCAGATCTCTCTGGCGCGCGCGGATATCGAGTCTTCCCACCATGGAGGAAAGTCTGGTACGACTGCTGGTTGTTCTTCTTGTTCCAGTTCGCTCTCAGATTCAGGGACGATCTCATTGACTGATGGCTTCCGGGAACGCGAGCGTAGGCTTGCAATGCGTGGCGTAGAGTCTTCAAAGTCGGAGTCCGAGTCGCATGGCGGACGCTTGCGCTTGGTGGTCGACTTCATCGTTGGTTGGCGAAATCGGGAATGAGAGAGAATGAGAGAGCTATCTTCTCCTCGCCAACAAAAAAAATGGAACGAGATGAGTGAATGCGTGTTGATTTGATGACGCATCATCGTCTGTTCAAGCCACTTGATGTTTGTATGTCAAAGTGCACACTTTCTTGTTGATGGATATCATTGAAACAGCGGACATAAATGACACGTGGGCAGCTCTCACTGGCTGGTCGGGTTTCCACGTGGGTGTCGAGAGTGCAGATGTTTTGCTCTCTACCTTTGGCAAAGATGCGTGCTTGGGCATCATGTGATGCTGTTGAATGAGATACCAAAGTTAGCTATATTACCAATTTTGTGAATAAATGTAAACCAACGTTAACCACATTTGACAAAAACATATCGCAACTTGGGCAAAATCGGGTAAAATTGGGATCTCTCTTGCGGTTCCTGATTGCGTTCAGTGCGGAGCAGTCATTCTTACGCTGGAGGTTTACGCGGGATCGTGCCAAGATGAAGGCGTTGGATACACTGGCGAAGCGACTGGCGCCCAAGGCAAGCAAGCAGGTCTGTATCGCCTACGGAGACTGGAGTCGCAGGGACGGCATCAAAGGTCACGCTACGGGTCCAGTGAAAGGGTTCGTCGAGACATTGAAGAGACGAGCTACCGTGATCCCGATGGACGAATACCGGACAAGCATCACGTGCTCTTGCTGTCACCAACGCCTCAAGCAGGCTCGTCTGTTCACCAAGATGAAGAGGAAAGAGGATAAGGTGGACATCCGACAGAAAGAGCGGCCGTCCAAGAAGGAAGTGAAGGAGATCGTGGAAATGGCGAAGTTCAAGAACCCAAAGCTAGTAGACAAGAAGGTCGTGCTCAAGTGCACCCGCAATGTCTTGCGCTGTACCAACAGTAAATGCAAGGCAAACTTCTGGAACAGGGACGTCAACGCGGCTAGAAACATGCTGGAACTGCTCAAGAGCGGACTGAATGGGAAGCATGGAGAAAGACGACTGAGCGCATTTCGGCGAGGTCAATAACGCAAGACAGGTAGACAGAAAAAAAGTGGCTGGAAAGACTTGCAACGTACACGTTGCGGGGAATACTTAGCCAGCCACATCAATATATTCAGGCATAGGGACCAGTAGGACATTCTCAGTGACATCAGTAATAGAAGTTTCAAAAGCCTTCATGAGGTCACGGTGCGCGCAATGACAGGGAATAAGAGAGGCCTGAGAGTGTGTCTGGGAGTTCTGTGTTCAGATCAATCACAGGCGACCAGCACTTTGGAAACGAAAAAATGAAAGGGGTTGGTATCGTTTGTTGCCCCTAATGATGCACCGCAATTCAGTACGTGGGCGTTTGTCGAGGGCACTGGTATGCAGCAACAGATCCATGAAGTATATTCCTTTTTCTTGAGAGGCGTCATGCTTCAGTAGCACCCTCCAGTATCCAGTAGTTTAGTTTGTATAAGACTCTACGATCCAGCAGAAGCTGGAATTTTTGCCAATTCGTCTTGCTGATCACAACCATGAGAGTAGGTCTGGTGGAACTCTACTTGTCATTACCATTTGCTCCTTTGGCGATGAGGGACTCAATGCTGTCAAAGTTCCCGTACGTCGCCGCTGCTATGGGTGAAGTTCTGTCGTATAAACCATCAAAAGGCTTCACTAATCATAAGGAGGTGATTGCAGTTTGGTTTTTCGATGCAGTGGTGAGCGACACCTTCATTCTTCTCATAAACTGCTTCACCTGTGTCGATCAGTACCTTGACGATCTTGACAACGCTATTTCCCGCACCAGTGAGCAGCAAAATAAGGCCGTGGTATCTATCGCTTGGCGCCAATAGCTACTCCATACTTGATCAGAACCTTGACGATTTCAGTAATCCCTAGATTAACTTCGACGTTGAGCGACGTCGCTCGGCCAGATGAGCCGATTGGATTTGTATCGATATGCATTTCCTAGGGTGCGGGAATGGGTGAACCTACTTGTATGGAGTTTTGTATGCGAATGATTTGTCCTCGTCGGGCCTTCCACTTTCCTTGCTACCACGGCGCCCGCCCATCCATCGGTGTCCTCCCCAAACCAGGATTTCCTTCGAAGCAGGAAGCAACGAAGGAGCAAGCAGGCGGCGCAAGCGGACGTGGCGCTCAGTGAGCACGCGAGCGGCAAGCAGCACGCCCTCTCGCGATGACCGACGAAGAGGCTACGGCGCTCAACTGGCTGGATGTCATCCCTTGCGACCTCCATTCTTTCGCAAACCTCATCGGGATCCTCGAGTTGTCGCCAGAAGTGAAGAAGATTGTTTTGTGCTCAGAGCTGATTACCGCTCTGATCGCGCGTTTACGGAGCCTTCTCAACGTGCTCGCCAAACTTCAGCAGCGGACGGTGGAGATGCAGGACGCTGAGCTAGCAGTGCGAGAGATGAAGGAGCTCATGAAAGGCTTGGTCGTGACCGCGTTCAACCTGCGCACGTCTCTCGAGCACTTCGGCCAAGAGCAGTTCCTGTGCCAGCTCATCCGGAACAGGAAGCTGGTGGAGTGCATCCAGCGGGCTCATGACGGCGTGGACGATTTCGTGTTCGAAGTTCAGCGGTCTCGCGTGCAAGACGAGTTCACCCAGTGTGCTGCCGACTTGGGCCTCGAGGTCTCTGTCATGGATCGAGATGATGTGTACTGGCGAGATCAAGTCAACGCCGCAGGCCAGGCGCTGCAAAGGGAGATCGATGCTCACAGCCTAGAGGCTCACGATCCGACCGCTTGTGAGCAAAGGGCTGCCTGCCGACTCGTGGCGGATTTGCTAGATCCCGAATTGAGTTGCAAAGCCGCGTCGATGTTGGCGCTCGAAACCCAGCGGAGTCGTCTGCTACAAACATACGACTTACTCATCGACGTTGTGCGGATTGCGATGCCCGCACCACCCGCGAACGAAGTACGCGTGCAGCCCTGGTTCCTTCCGTCCGACAGTATCCGTCTTCTCGAGCGCATTGGCAGCGGAGGATGCGGGGAGGTGTGGCGTGGGTCGCTGGACATGACCACTGCCATCGTCGTCAAGCGATTGCTCGTGAACGAGAGGGATAGCGTGGAGTTAGCACATATGAGGAAGACAGCGCATGAGCGCGAGTTTCGTGTGTGGCAGCAACTGAACCATCCGCACATCCTCCAGTTCTACGGCGCAACAGCATTCGGCGCAGACTGCAGCATCGTGTCCGAGCTGGCTGTCAAGGGGAGGCTGTACGACTACTGGCTTAGTCCAACAGGATCGACTGACCCTCTTCTCAAAGCGCAACTTTGGCGACTACTCTTTGAAGCCGCACTCGGCCTCCAGTATATGCACTCGAAAGGTTTCGTGCACGGAGATCTCAAGTGTGACAACATCTTCGTTGGAGATGACTGGAAGGCGAAGGTCGCGGACTTTGGGCTCAGCTTCATGAATGGCGACTGCAAGAGTGTATCCTGCACTGAAGCTGCCAGCTGGCTGGCGCCGGAATGCCTGGCCGAAGTATCGAAGCGAGCACGGAGCTTCGCCACCGATGTGTTCATGTTTGGAATGTGCATTGTGGAAGCGGTTTGCGGGAGACCTCCATGGGGCAGCTCGCCAGACGTCTCCGTGCGACGATTTTTGAAGAATGGCAAACTTCCCTACATCATCAAGCACTTCGCACCAGCCGTCCAGACGCTGGTGAATGCAATGTGTGCGTATGAGCCTGCCGATCGAATCAGTATGGACGAAGTTGTCGAACGACTGAAGTTACTGGACGAAATGAGGGATCCTCGTCATCTCGAGGTGCAACCGCTAGTGCAAACGATGTAAAGAGAGCAGCGAGGTGTGGCTTATCAAAGAAGTTTTAGCACCAAGTGCAGGTTTTGTGTAATATCAAGTACTGCGATACATGTTCCGTATTCTTGCTTTCGCTGGTTTGCTGCAGCTTATTAGGCATTCCTTCACTTCAATACAATGCCTTCCTGAGCAGAGTATAGCTGAACTCGCGGTACTTTCGAGTGAACATGAATGAACTACGCACCTCTCCAGGCTGAGCTTGTGCTCAGACTCAAGACCCTAGCGACCGCACTCGTTCTCTACAAGACCCCTGGTTGCTGTTTGGGTGACATTGAAAACGGCAGTCAGATGACCACACGAAGAATAGAGCGAACACTGCGATCTCAAGTTGCCTGAGGGCGTCCGGACAATCCAGGAGATCACTCGTCTTTCGCACACCTCCTGTATTTCAGCTTGGGCGGACATTAGACTTTGTAGAGCTGGGCTACAGCCTGACATCCAACTTCAACTTTCGCATAGCTCCTCACCGATGTTGCTCTCTCTCCGGGACCGGGTACTTTCATCTTGACTTGGCCTCGAACGCAGCAGCATTCAAAACCAGATGCAGGCCAGCCTGTCGACTCCCTGAGTGGCGCTGGCAGCCAAATTGGAACGTGCGCGTCAGGTTTTCGACCTCCGCCGTACGGCTGAACTCAAAGTACTTGCACGAAATCGAGAAGACGTTCACCGTTTAGCTTTTTGCAAGATAATTGGAGTTGTTTGTGGATATTAAGGTGGTGACGTAAGTGGCAACTTGCTGACAGCCCAAAGTAATTCTTAAGAGCTAACGAGACGCCACTTCCGGTCCTCGAGGTTCTCGTTCGCGGCCTTGTCGAGTCCTAGTGCCAGCACGTATCTTCGCAATTCATCGTGTTGCTGATCTGGCGATGCGAACAGATACACCCTCCTTGCATGGTTGAACAGCGTGTACACGTCTCGACTGCAGGCCTGGAGCTCCCACTCACCCTGCGGACCCGGGAGTCCGTCGCACCACGAGAAAGCATAGTCCTTAGCGATCGAGTGCTCGTCTTCCACACGCTCGTTAGCTGCATACAGGTACTCGTTCGGGTACTTTGCGTTGACGATGTAGAACCAGGTCTTCTCGGCATTCCCGGGCATGATGCGCCACTTTGGTTCGAGCTCGGTCTCTTGGGGTTGCCACGAAGTGTCGCGCCACGTGAACACGCGCCTTCGGTGCTGGTCGAACTTGAGCTCGTCTACAGGCGAGTACAGCAGCTGGTTGTCGGTACACGTCTCGATCTTGAGTGTGTGGCCAAGCACGATCGCGTGGACCGCGGGCGTGAACCACTCGCGCCAGAACTGGTCCACGCGGATCTTGAGCGGCGACTGCTGCAGCTTCTGCTTGAGCTCGTAGGTGAGGAACGCGAGTCCGAGGCTGTGCTGCCGGTGGTCACTCGTAGACAGTGAGGAGTCCACTTCGTGCAGGATCCAGCAGCCGTTGAGCTGGTGATCCGGGTTCGGCAGTCCACGCAGGAACTGCAGTACCACTTCGAGCTTATACTTGCTCTGCTTGTAATTCGAGCGCAGGATCGCGTCGAGGTACGCCGCACTGTGGACGTTCGTGTCCGGTAACTTTCGAAAGAGGTCCACGACAGCCCTGGATGACGTCGAGGCCGACGCAGCCGAGGGCGAGGAGCCCATGAGCAGCTTCTGGATCGCCTTGATCTCCTTGGAGGCGGCCTTCACAGCTGCCATGGCGGCCGCGTCGTCGAGTTCGCTGGGGCGCGCGTACCCGACGGGATAACAGAGAATGGTGCACGCCAGCGGCTGCAGCGCGGAGCAAAGCCAATGCGCAAACGCAAGCGTGCGCGCCTTGTAGCCGTCAGCATTCGTTTCCATGATGTCCTGTCGTCTGTCGTGCCGTGTCTGGTCCTTTCCGTCTTCCTGCTGTCGTGACTGTTGTGGATCGTCTCTTTCTTTTCAATTGTGCCGGTTCGAAATGCGGAACCAGACAAATGATTTTGATGGATTACCACGCTATCGACTTAGAGAGGGTATGATACATACGAGACACGAACAAATAGTGGCTGACATACGAATTGATAGTGGCTGACAGTGTGCCTAAATTTTGGAAAAGTAAAAGAATGAAGGACATATCGAAAAATAGAGGTTGCAGCACCACGCTTCCATGTCGCATGATGCTCCTTTTTTGGTGTGGATACTTTTTAGAGTTATCTTGTGTCCATTTCAACAATGAAAGTGTCGTCCTGTTCTCTTACAGCGCACCTTTCGACATAAGAGAGCGCTTTGCAAGTAGCCGTAGAGGATGCGGAGGCTGAAGGACAGCTAGCGTTGAGGAACAGGATCACTTTGATGCTGGATAACTGAATTGCTGGAATGAAGTACCGTCTCGAAAAAACTAGCTCAAGTCTTTGAGATGTGAAGCTGTCGCCTTTTCCTTTGTTGCCGGCGACATGTGATCACTTTACAACTGTGCTTTTGCTTGTACGCTGTGCGGATGCGACAAATCATGCTCAAATATCGAAGAGCCCAAAAAAACATACAAGCGCCAAGTACAGCGCGATATACCTTGTATGATTGGCACTGGAGCACTTGGTACCCATGGAGGCATTCTTCTTATTCCATAGCGTACGCAAGCGTGTACGAGGTGAAGCGACTGTGCGTTGTATGACTTCGAGGCAAACGGTCGCAAATATGTCAACCGCCGTCAACACACTCGTACATTCAGTGCGTGCTCATTTATTCAACCTCGCTCGCTGATAATCAACTTGACAGATATGCTTGAGTCTGATGTCTCAAACGCATTGTCGCAACGAAGACGACAGACTTCATCGTGTGGTCGTTGTAAAGCAATACTGTCGAAAACATATGCGCGAAAATGCAATGCTGTCTCCACTGCGTTTTAAAGAGTAAGGCTAGGATACTGTGCGCTCTTCACGTGCAGTCCCGGGCATCGCTGTCGTCAGTCATGTATTTCAAGTCGAAACATGCACATACTCGAGCAGTAGAGTCGAACCTGAGCGTCGCTGAATGTGAACAGAAGGCTCACACGCACAAAAAAGTGGTGACAGCGACCGGTGGCGTAAATGTGCAGTGCTGCGTTGTGCCACCATACGCATACAACATCGTCGTGAGCATCATGTGGTCTTCACGGCCGACTTCCTGTTGTACTATAAGCTGTTCTGCGAAGTGCACCAGCACGAGGACGCCCACCGCTGTACGATCTGACCCCCAAGGCGCTCATCAAGGCAGGCGTACGCGACCAAACGACATCATAAAATTCCGGTCGTGGCGCTTGGCATCGCCGGAGCTGAGCGCGGATACCCAGCACATGAGCACAACATTGCACACCAGCTCTGCTCAGCCACTAGCACGTGTGCAACCATTCGTTCGTGCTTAGAAACTCGTTCATGCTCAATCACCAGCAAGTGTACAACCATCAGTAAGCACGCAACCACCAGCACTCCGGAAGCACGAGCTCTATGGCCCGCTGGTGCGGACGGAGCGATGGTCGAACCAAAGGAAGTTGTCACTGAGTTGCAAAGACTGCAGCAAACTGTTGCTGAGCTTGCTCGAATGCTGAATGTGACGAACGAAGAGCTTCTGAAGTGGGAACAAGAATAGCGAGAGTTACTTACGATGCGAGCGCCCTTGCTGGAAGTTCAGCTCAAGCAACTTGGCAGCAGCAGCGAGCTTCTACCTGATCGTCGATCTCAAGAAGAAGCTCTGGTGTTGCTTAAATTTGAGAGTAAACGAGACGCCGGCGTAAGCTCACAGGACACGTATGAGCCTGTCAAGAAGCTCGTCGAAAAAGCTTTTGACAAGACAAATGCGCAATTGAACCCGGATGTGTAGAGTGCGCCTACTTGGTTCATTCCTTCGTACGAGCTGAACTATGACAGTCGGAACCTTGGCCAAGGTTCGTTTGCATCGGCACATCTCGGAAGTTGGAGACAGGACCAACTCGTGGTCATGAAACTTCTGCCGATTGGTGGACTCGGTGGTGCTCGCGCAAGGGGTTCCTTCATGAACGAGGTCGGCGTTTGGAAAGAGCTTTGCCACGTCACATCCTGCGCCTGCTGGGAGCTCGCATGTCGGAGCACAACCATTCCTGATGCTGGAGCACGCAGATCAAGGAAATCTGCTCTTGTGCTTAGAGAAACCCGAGAACCGACCGAGGTTTGCTGAGCTGTTCTACCAA
>JAASGO010000039.1:0-67554 GCA_023334245.1 Globisporangium cederbergense
GGCCTCGCCAACTGTCGCCGCGACCCTCGCCCCCCCAGCCCCAGCCCCAGTCGACATCACTACCACCACCACCAATGATACCAGCGCATACTCGATGGCACTACCACCAGCCACCAGCGCCATGTGTCTCAACAAGCAGCGCTATTTAGTCCGCGAGAAGCTCAGTGACACGCTCTACGGCGCCGTGTGGCTCTGCGGGGACGCACGCAACGGCCACGACACCGTCGCGATCAAGCAAGTGGTGCTGCACAAAGCCGGGCACGCGCTGCGCACGGTCTCGAGACACATCGACAACCCATGGACCGAGCGCCGCATCATGGCGCGACTGGCGCAGCTCGGTCACCACGACAACATCCTGCACTTCCGCCACGAGTTCATCGAACACGGCGCGTGGTACGTCGTCATGGACCACTGCACCGGCGGCGACTTGCTGAACCTGCTGCAGCACGCACCGGGACATCGTCTCGCGCAGAGCCTGGCGATGCCGCTCTTCGCGGATATTGTCGAGGGTGTACGTTTCCTGCACGCAAACGGGATTGCACACCGCGACCTCTCACTCGAGAACGTGTTGCTACAGGGCAACACACCCAAGCTCTGCGACTTTGGTCTGAGCACCGAGAGCGACCGCCTCTGCACGGACCGCGTCGGTAAGGCGTACTACATGGCGCCTGAGGTGATCGCGCAGGAAGCCTATGACCCGGCGGCCGCAGACATGTGGTCACTGGGCATCCTGCTTTTCATCATGCTCACTGGCTCGCCACTGATGCCGAGCGCGTCTGAGAGCGAGAAGGCGTTCCAGGCGCTCAAGAAATTTGGCGTCCGAGCGATCCTGCAAGTGTGGGAGATGGAAAGCGACATATCCACCGCGGTAATTGAACTGCTACACGGGTTGCTGCAAGTGAACCCGGCGAAGCGGTACACGGTCGAGGAGGTCGCGCACCACCCGGCGCTGCTGGCGCTCTTCGGCCTTTAGATAGTATTATTATTTGACTGATATATAGAGTTTACGTAGGCAATAGTTGCGTTTGGAACAGCTAGTATTTGTACATATTTGTAGAGACCAATGTAATCGGCATCATGGAGATATCTTCAACAACTTCATACAAGGTTTGGCTGTATGAAGACTAACACATGAGGTGTGCCATTTTGCATGCAGGTGAGAGTGGACGCATGTTAAATCCAGTGGAGTAAGCCTTGCGCACGAGGACGAGCAACCAACTGGTGTAGGACTAAAAAGCAAAAAAAGCACAAACAAAAAACACACTTCTGATAGAAAATGTAGCACAAGCTTTTCGCTACTTCCACGCTTGAAACGATGTGAGCGAGTGAGGCTCACGACGAGAACCGAGAGAGCACGGAAGCATGGAAGGCTATGAAAGAGAGCGAGCTCACAAGCTACTTTTAGCTGGTCGGCAGCCACGAAGGACGTCGAAGCTGAGGTGCACATTCATTTGGTGGTGGGTGGCTGCTTACACAGGAGACATGAAGGAAGGCGAGCTCTCCATAGCGAAATGTATCGCGTTCTAATAACCTCGTTCATGCAGATAACGTCCTTGCTCCCCAAGAGGGGATCCAGTACACACCAGCAACGCAAATGCTAGTACACTCCGAGGACAATAGACGATCCTTCCTTTGCACGAGGGGCAAAGCAAAGAAGACCGCGAAAGAGACTCGTAGCTGTGCGAGAGACACGTGGCTGGCTGGCACACGCATGGCGCAAGGTGGCAAGAAAGCCATGCGAGCTGCTTGCATGTGCAGTTGTGCAATTGATTACTCTACTGTTTTGCAACCTGAATACGAGCGTATTACAGTCCTAAATGGCGCACTTCGTAATCCACAAGGTCGTATTTCTGGACCGTTGAATACTATGGGGAGCTATCTGTCTGTGTCGCATCCAAAAAATGTGGCCACCTCTTGGATCTTGGATCTTGGGCTCTGCTGCTGGTGCGTCCGTCCAACGCCGTCCAATAATGCCCATCCATCAGTCGCTCGACATGTGGCGTCTCTTCTTGCTGTAGCCGTTCCAGGCTTGCGAAGATTCTCACTGCGTTCTTAGTATGGCGATTGACTGACTGGCTGCGGACGTTGTTAAATGATATTTCTTTCTTCTATTTTGCTGCCCTGCTGTTTTCTCTCTTTCTTTTTGTGAAACGGGCCTGGTGTTGCGTGTGTGGGTATGTGTGTGCATGTCTGATGCAGCCGCACAGAAGCACGTCATGTGCACACAGACAAAGATAACGCACTGATTTTACAAAGAAACGCTAAAACGCTTGCTAGCTGGCTTTCTCTTGGCTGCTGCACTATCGAGCCCTCAGCAAGCACATTTTTGGCTTGCCCTGTTTCTGCGGCTGAAGCACCTTGTCGATGTTGCGATAGCATGTACAGTATTGTCGTGAAGCAATCTTATCTCGAAGCTCAAATATGAGCTCGATGGATCGTATAATCCGCAGCGCTACTAAATGACCTCTAAAAAGCTTGTCTGACCATAAACCACAACGAAATGTTTTCAAATTTCCTAGATCGACCCACTTCTTGATCATCTCCTCCTTTCCTGACCGCACGCGCTCCAATCAAGTGGATAGCCGTCGCACAGCTAGTAACCGGTGCCGAGAATTCGCAAAGCCGCTCTTTAGCTTAACAATTTTTCGCAGAGATGATAGGAATCACTCCCCTTCCCAGCGAGCCACCATCACGAGCTCTTGTAGGCAGGGCAGTCCTCCAGACCTACCCGGCTTCTTTTGCTCAACTGAAAGAATTGATAATGGCATGTCGCGACTTTCTCTTTCATTGCTCTCACTCTCTCCAATTATTAACGTCTGCCTCTCTTGTCCCCTTTGTCGTCATCCAGCTTTAACATATCCGTTCAGGCTCCAATTGTACCTGCCCGCGCCCCTCGAGTTTTCTGCAAAATCTTTTTTTTGCGACATAGCGAATTCGTTGCGTGTCGAAAAGAAAAACAACAGCCTGCGAGAATGCAAACACAGCGAAGCAAGAAGAAAGGAGCTTCAGGACTCGGAACAACAGCAGGCGAGCTGCGATGCAAGCAAGCACGTTGGACGGCTATAATTGCTTTTCCAGCAAAAAAAGTGAGGGCTTCTCATGCGCTTGACCACCAGAGCAGGTCGGTCGCACTTTCTGGCATTAGACCTTGTCTACAGAGGCCTGCGAAGCTGCTGCACACTGTTCTATAGTGTGATTATTCCTGAAGAAGAGGAAGTTGTCAGAAGTCGTGAGAAACGTAGTAACGAACGACAAGCGAGAAGAATGCCGAGGAAGGCGAGCGAGCAATCGCCAGCTACCAATCCGCGAGAGTCGCTTTGCCTCTTCAGGAGGCTTCGATGACCTTCTCGTTCACAAAGAAGGTTGCCTCGGTCGATCGTGGTTCAGAATCACCTTTTTTGTTGTTGTTTTTGCTTTGTTGGCTATTTGTCAACTTGTTGTCGTTTGCCTTTGTCTACACACTCAGGTTGTTGTTCTGTTTCAAGAATTCAAAATAAGATTTGTGCAGTTGACAATTTTACAGCACAGCATTTCTTCTTTCAAACAACAAATATGTCCAAAATCAGAAGGGGAGCGCGGTACAAAGAGGGATGGGGGAACTTTTTCCTGATCAGACAATCATATTTCAAACTGGAAGAACTTGTGCGAAAAAAGGGACGATTAACGTAACCTGTTACGCTCGTGTGTACCCCCTTTGCATTTGCTTTGCAAAAGCAATTCACGAAACCAAAAAGCAGTAGCTTCGCGGATCCGATCTGCGTAGTAGAGGCGCCAACCCGCAGCCAGGGCCTCGATTGTATAGTGTAAGATAAGTCCACGAGATTACCCCCATCGAATGGATTCATTTCGTGAATATAGTAGATCCGAAATACATTATTCTGTGGACACGGCAGGTGACCCGAGACCGTTGGGAAGTATCTTGTTTGACACGTCGCATTCGAGCCTGTCTGGGCATCTCATGCACATGAGCCGAATGCCGTTTGGAGTATTTTCGATTTTGTTCAGTTTGCGGTAACTATTTCAGACAGTCACTTTGCATGGAAGAAGTATGTTGGCTACTCGGTAGATAGCGAGATATCTTAGTGGTTTCACTGCACTTCGGATTTCCCAAACCACAACCAATCTATCCAAACAACTGGTCTTCAGCTAAAACGGCAAAGACAAGACGCTATAGTATTCATTATCGGAGTGTTCATTCGTTGAATTTACTCGTTAAACCTCGTCTATGATGTGAATGCAATGGCACTCCGTACTATTTTCAACACTTGCTTAACGTATGAAGTCGAATGCAAAAGGGTATTAACTTCTACGAGTACATTTAAAGTGTGATGCCAGAGAACTCGTTACTGACAGTTTGAACGGTCGCACATTGCACGACGACTGAGGTAGGTTGTAACACTTTCTCCTGCAGTTGCCAGCCAATTCGCCCCCAAATGTTCCACGAATTACACTCTTCCTGCGATTGCATCATGTAGGACCCCCAGCCCCCATCCTACGTTCATGAAACGGGGCGAGACGTCCTCGTCCTTCGCGTCCCACTCCGCCTCTTCTTCTTGAGCCGCGCCCCTCTCTCTTCACAACCGTCATGGCTTGTTGTACCTGCTTCATTCATAATCTTTGCGCGTTTAACGCAAGCGCTGCTGCTGTTCTCTCAGAGTTCCCAGCCCAACAATGTCGGCCGCCAACAACAACAGCTCAGCAACAACAACAGCGACGACAGTTGCTACCACCATGTTGCACTCGCGCTACCGCGTCCAGGACAAGCTCGGCGACGCACTCTACGGCGCGATCTGGCTCTGCGAGGACCTGCGCCAGAACAGCAACGCTCACACAAAGACTGCACCACTCGTCGCTATCAAGCAAGTCTCGCTGCGCAAGGCGCGTCAGGCGCTGCTGCTCAACAGCAACATGGACAACCCGTGGGACGAGCGCCGCATCGCCGCCAAGCTCATGCACCTCGGGCCGCACAACAACATCCTGCAGTACCGCCACGAGTTCATGGAAGGTGGTTCGTGGTTCATGGCTATGGACCACTGTGATGGCGGCGACGTGCTCGACCTGCTGCACTGCTCGCCCGATAACCGGTTCTCCGAAGCACAAGCCATGGAGTTCTTCGCGCAGATCGCACAAGGAGTGCGCTTCATGCACGCGAACGGTATCGCACACCGCGACTTATCGCTTGAGAACGTACTGCTGCAGAACAACACACCCAAGCTCTGCGACTTTGGCCTGAGCACCGAAAGCGACCGCCTCTGCACCGAGCGCGTCGGCAAGGCGTACTACATGGCACCCGAGGTCGTGGCCGAGCGCAAATACGACCCCGCGGCCGCGGACATGTGGTCACTGGGTATCATGCTCTTCGTCATGTTGACCGGGTCGCCACTGACGCCCAGCGCATCGCCCGAGGAGAAGGGATTTCAGGCGCTCATGGAGTTCGGCGTCCGCAAGATCCTGGAGGTCTGGGGCCTCGAAAACGAGGTCTCCCCCGCTGTGGTCGAGCTTCTGGCGGCGCTGCTGCAGGTGAACCCCGCCAAGCGGCTCACGATCGAAGACGTCGTACTGCACGCAGCACTGACACAGCAACGTCCAGAATAGGCGGACGATGACCCCCCTTCCGAAGCGGAGGACAGTTGATAACTCACGTTAGATGTACCATACACCAACAACAATGTACCAGTAGCTGTTTGAAAATGGAAAGAGACGTAAAGAATGAACAAGGAAAGTGATGATTACTATTTGCGCATGTGCAACAAGAAACCAGCAAACAAGCAAAACGCATGTACGCTGTGCAACAAGCAAGCGAACACTAACACGCACCACGAACAAAGCAGAGATACAACAATAGCCAAAATAAGGCGGCATCAGAGTGTCCAGCACCTTATTTCCAAGTCCCGTGCGATGCACATGCACGAACTCTTAGTCGAAGAGCTAGTTGTTGAGTCGACAACTTTGGCTCAGCGGCTATATCCCTACGCAGTTCGTGGGGATCCCCATTTGTTTGTTTGTTGGGCATGTAGAAAGAAAACGGGGACAAGTGACGCGAATCTAGCAGTGTTTCTCTGCTGCACACAAGTGGTCAACCGCGACACAAACACGCGCGCCTTCTTGTTGTACTTATGATCAACAGCGGTGACACAAACGCGCGCATGGCCTCACAAGATCCTCATGGATACACGTTGAATTGTGAGCTGCCGGTGATCTAGAAATGTGTGCTTGTCATTTCCGTTGCATGGCTGCAACCGACCTATCCGCAAACAAACTTGTGTGTGCTGACTGCATGTCTTGTGTGTTATTTCGTTTTGCACATCAGTCTGCAGTTGCCTCTACAGTACCGATACTTACGCGCGCAAGAGAGTGAGAGAGAAGAACGTGGAATGCCAACTCAACCGATCCACGAATTGAGTTTCTGGGGTTGTTTTGTTTTTCATGGCAACCATTTCACGGAGTTGTGATTGCTGATTAGAGACTGTAGTCATGTCGAAAAGCCCATGGCTACAATGATCGTTGACCGCACCTCGTTCTTGGAAGGAGGAGCGACTTGACCTAGACTTTAAACTCTTGAGCTGCTTGGTTCTTTGTTGACTTCATCGCCAACGCCACCATCAACGCAAACTACCGATATGTGGTCTTGTCTTCGTCCATGAGAGCGATTTGGAAAAGCATATAGGCTGCATTATTTCATATTGATATGGGTCACAAAAAAAATGGTAGGACTACTCCGTGAGCAAGTTTCCAGTAGGAGCTCAGTACCCAAACAGAGACGCCACGCGTTCCATGCTCCGTTTGTGTTTTCTTTCTTATGCTCTTGTGTAGTGCTGCTGCTGTGATGATGAGCCCATTGTGAGCCCGCTCTGGTCTCATATTATTTATATTCCTGAAAATATGCTTTGTATTTCTGAAACGGGCGATAGGACGGGAAATAGAGGCGGTCGGCTCGGTGGCTTACCCACAAAACTCTTTCAAAGGGACTGATGTGTGGAAATACTGTTGCAAAGTGAATCGATGTGTGGAAATACTGTTGCAGGTTTTCTTAGCGTTTGTTTACTTTAGAAGCAGTAAGCGAACGCGCAAAGAATCCACTAATCAATATTTTTATTCAGAGCTTGGGGCGGACTTGTACTCCTTTCTACTTTCACAACACTTTTGTCGTATTACTACGAAGAGGCTTGTTGGGCGGATCTGTTTTGCCTGCTTTCTCACCAGCCAGAATTCGCTTCATCTGCAGCTCGGCTTGCTCAAATACCAACATGCGCGATCACATTCGTCTGAGTGCAGAACAGCGTCATTTGTATCCGGCTTATCACGGAGAGGACAACAAATGAACACAGTAGGAAAATGGATCCGGTAAACACTCACTAACATTGGTAACTGGGCGCAAACGGATGTTAAAAGCGTTTTCGCTTGCGACAGAGCGTGTTGCTGCTTGCTTGGCCCATTAGCAAGCAGTAAGGGAACTCGGTCGAATTCTGGGCGGGGCGCAAAATAGCTCCAGCCAACCGGCGTGTGACTTGTGCTTAGCTTGCTTTTTGTAAGAAGCTTCGAGCCGATAGCCGTCCCCAATGACTGAAACTGATCTTTCTCCATGTTTGACCTTTTTTTGACTTACTGAGCTTTGCGAGGCTTGGGGTTGTGCCTGAAATCAAATTAGGAGTGACCTGACATCGGATTCCTATGATGCTTTGGATGCTGCCGAGTCGCTTAGTGAACGCATCCGGAGCAATAAGCTCAGAAATGGATCTTTTTGCTTTTGTCGTTTGATTCTCAAGTGGCTGGAAAGCGTCATGCTTGCTGAGTGGGTGGTCGCTTGCCTGCCTGCCTGTCCTCACCGACCTCTAAAAGAGTCAAATGAGAGAGTCCAGACAAGGAAGCTTCTTGCGGGTGAAACGTGCGGCAGTGGAAACAGTTTGTTGTAGCTTTAGCTTTTTGGCGCACGCCACGCGAGAGACTGACTCAACCGACTGTACTCCTTCGCGCACACGAAGGTGGCTTTGTTATTGTTTTCTATTGCGTGGCGCGCTGTGCGGCATTCGTGGCGTCCGCGCTGCGAGCCACAAGAGCAAGCCGAACCAGATGTGGCTTTGTCTGTTTTGAGCCAAAAGCTCGAATTTAACCTCGTGGCTTCTGTTGCTGTTGCTCTATTTTTTCCTTCTTCCTTGTTCTGTATTTGAATTTTCGAAGGAAATAGTTTTGCACCGCTTCCACACGCTTCAATTTAAATCACTAGCCACCAGTCCGTTGTCCTGTGAGCTGCTCCTTTTGGGCTCGCAGCCAGCCGCGGCCCACTCCCACAACACGACCACTCGCGTCCCCACTTTCCTCTCTCTCACTTTCCAATTTGCCAGCAAGCAAGCAAGTCCAACAACAACAAGCAAACAACACACACAAGATGTTGCACCAGCAGTTCCGCGTACAGCACAAGCTCGGCGACGCGCTCTACGGCAGCGTGTGGCTCTGCACAGACGAGAAGAGGCAAAGCGAGCGCGTAGCGGTCAAACAGGTGTCCCTGAGCCTTGCGCGCCGCGCACTGAGCGCGAACCGCAACCTGGACAACCCGTGGGACGAGCGCCGCACGGCCGCGACTCTCATGCGCCTCGGCGGCCACATCAACATTCTGCAGTTCCACAAGGAGTTCGTCGAGAACGGCTCGTGGTTCATGGTCATGGAGTACTGCGACGGCGGCGACCTACTCGACCTGCTGCAGAGCGCCCCCGGCGCGCGCTTCAGCGAGAACTCGGCGATGCACTGCATGCGCCAAGTGGTACAGGGCGTGCATTTTTTGCACGCGAACGGCGTCGCGCACCGAGACTTGTCACTTGAGAATGTTCTGCTTCGCGACGACGTGTGCAAGATCTGCGACTTTGGGCTGAGCACCGAGAGTGACCGCGTCTGCAAGGGCGAGCGCGTGGGCAAGGCGTACTACATGGCGCCTGAGGTCGTGGCCGAGCAGGAGTACGACCCCGCTGCCGCGGACATGTGGTCATTGGGAATCATGTTGTTCATCATGCTCACCGGCTCGCCACTGACACCAAGTGCGTCGGTGCACGAGAAGGCGTTCCGCGCGCTGCAGACGTTCGGCGTGCGCAAGATTCTCGAGGCGTGGGGGATGGCCAGCGACATGTCGTCCAACGCGATCGATCTGTTGGCCGGTCTGCTGCAGGTGGACCCGGCCAAGCGGTTCACGATCGAGGACGTCGTCTTCCACCCGTGCATGCAGCTGCCTTGAAGTGAGGTAGTTGCTGTCAGTTAAGTTAAGGTAGCATTGATAGTATAGTTTAGAGGGTGTGTGGACGAAGAGAAGAAGCAGCGTGCTATTTAACAAGATACGAGACCCACCGGCCAAACGGCGCGCGGATTGGGTTCTATTTTTGTGAAGGAATGGGTCTCTTTTATACTCTCAGCCAGCTTGTGAGAAACAATCGAATAGTAGCAGAGCGCGGTCTGACGAGCTGCAGATGTGTGTGATCTCGCTGCGGTTTTAGATCGCCAAGGCGTGATGCCGAACTGGATGTCCCTGGCGACTTTGGCGGATGCATTTTGATGCGCATCATTAGGCGACGAAGTGCTTAACGACATGGCTGGTTCAAACAGCGTAGCAGTGTAAGAAAGTTCTAATATTCGTCGGGAAGGATTGTGAGAGAGTATGAAGGAGCAGACACCAGGACTGGCTCCAGGCTCAGGTCCCCCCCAAAAGTATTGCCGACTTCGATTTTTTGATGACTGGACGCGAAAAATGTCGTGGCTGATGTGGCTGCGAGTTGAGGACTCGTGCTCCAAATTGCATGGAGCAGAGGAGGAGGGAAGTCGATCAACTCAGTTTCGAGCTCCGAGTTTGGTTGAAGTCAGCTCTTGCACATTTATCTTAGTGTTCCTTGCGATTGCACAGGTTTCAAGTGCAACCCTCGTCTTGCGATTTGCTTGCTGCCAACGATCCCCGCTAATCAAACGTGATGGTGGATGCCAGCAAGAAAGCCAGCTTTCAAAGGCTCCAGCAGCCTTCAAGCCGTTTGCCTCCGTCTCGGCGTGGCGCGTCTCGCTTCGAGGGCTGGGGCCCACGCGGGTGAGTTCCTTGCTCAGCCTTCTGGATGAGAGAACACTTCGAGGCCTGCTGGTGGGAAAACGTATAATAAATCATCGTATCTTGCCGTCGAAGCACAGACCGTAGGCGCGTGCACTTGTCGGGCATAGTGGCCAAAAGGTTGTCTGTCATTTGAAAGAGGTTGCAATCGCAATGTAAATATTCAGTAGCACGGCATGAGAAGGGAACAGGTGACGTGACATCTCAGGTCTCTTTGCGAAGATAACTGCTTGCCTGTCTCGTTTCACAAACGAACTGTTAACCTAAGTGTACTTAGATAATTTGTCTTTTTGTATCTATGTTATTTGCAGTTTTAATGAAAACCATGGTCATATTTGTTACTTCATACATATTTAGCAGCCCCGACTCTTCCATCTTGTCCAAATCGACACCTATCATGGACACCATCTCCTCGCAGCGTGATGGCGCGTCCAACCAGCGTGACGACTGCGACCTGAACGCAACAGCACAACAACAACAAGAAGAGCAGCAGGATCGCGTGGCGGCGCAGTTCCTCGCGCACTTTGACCCGCTTGCACGGCTCGAGGCTGAATATGCGGCCGTGCTGGCGCAGTCCACGGTAGAGAAGGCCGATGATCCCGCAGACAACCAGCAGCCGCAAGATGACAACAGCGACGAGGATAATGCAGACGAGTACGCACGGGTGCCCATGTCATCTGACGATGATGATGATGGTGGTGGTGATGGTGATGCCGCTGGTGGGGAGTACTACCAGCCACTAGGCGACGCCAGCGACAGTGAGAGTGACGACGGCGACCGTGACGACGATGCCAGCAATGAAGAACTCCAAGGTCCTGGGTTGCCTGTCATGCCTTCTAATGCGGTGGCACGCATGGACGTCGCGAAGCGTGAGACGATCATGAAGAGCATGCAGGGCATGCAACTCGCACCGCCGCCGTGGGCGAAGGACGCGAAGCTTTCGGACGACGAACTCTTCGCCATGGTGCGCGACCGCCTCGAGCGACAGTGATGATAACAGTGACAACAACAGTAAATGTACAATGGTCGCCAAACTGGTGTGTGTATAGATATATGCTACTAGTACACTAGAAAGAGGAGAGCATCGCTCATACACTTGTACCTTCATGTCCTCCCTCGCTCTTGTTGTCTATTAGGTTCGTTTAATCCATTTCCAGTATCGCTAGCAATCGCGTTCCACAGCAAGCCCTCTATCCTATTGTTCACTGTTTTCTTGTGAGTGCCGCGACGGCGACCGACAGGAATGCGCCCACAGCTACGGCGTACGGCAGCCACGCGTTCTGCTGGATCTGGCGTTCCCAAAAACAGCCGCAGACTGCGGTTGCCTGCGTCTTCGCTGGCAGAATCGGCTCACCCGTGGCCACGTCCACGAGCGCCTCGTCCAGCCCGAGCACCTGGGTCCCGCCACCGACGCGCGACACGTAGTACATCTTAATACTGTCGGCGTCCATCGCGGCCGGACTCGTAGTTTTCGGTTGGGCTGCGGCCAGCAGCGCCGGGTCCACGGCCGCATCGCGGTCCACAGCCACGGACGAGCGGATCTCTACTGGAGACGCGGACGAAGAGGGGAAGCTCGCGAGCAGCAGCGCCATCACCTCCTGCACGTGCTGCTCCTCAAGAAAAATGACTGCGTTCGGGCCAGCGTCGAAAGTGTACGCGGCCTGCACGCGGCCCACATGCGAATTATACGCGTGCACGAGCGCGATGATCTTGCGCGAGACCTCGTTCAGGTAGAAGATCGGCGGGTAAGTATCGAGGCAAGTCGCGTGGAACTGGTTGCTGTCCTGCATCGTGATTTTGCCAAAAGTGGGGAAGTCCTTGTTCTTGTACGCGTGCTCGATGGCCGCCAGTCGCTCACTCACCACTACAAGACATGAAGCAAAGCAAAGCAATTAAGTATCAACCAGTTGCCCGTTTTGATACCAAACACACAGAGGAAGAAGCGTACCGTGCTCAGCCCGGAATTTGAGCAGCACGCTCGTGAGCTTGCTGTTCTGCATGCCGTTCGTGGAGCTCGTGTCCTTCTCGCGATCATTCACGACGCAGATGATCGCGCAGAGCTGGGGCCAGTGGCGCTCGTCGCAGATCTGGATCGCGCGCGAGTCCGAGCCATCAACAGTGTTTCCGCTGCCTCTCTCCCAGCGCACAAAGCCCCCATCGAGGCTACGGCACGCACTCCCGGACCCTTGACGCGCGATCGTAGACAAGTGGCCCGGGAACTGCTCCTGCGCGTCAAAGAGCTCAGCGAGCGCGGCCACGAGGCACGCGTACCCCGCCGCGGACGACGCAAGCCCTGCCGCGGTTGGGAACGAGTTCACCGACACGATATGCAGGTTTGCGTGTTCCCATTGCGCCGGGTCGCGCGCGATGCGCTTCATCTCGCGGATCACGGTCGCCACGCGCTTGTTGATCGGCTGTTCTTTGCCGTTGAGCCACAGCCGCGTGGCCGTGAACCATGGCGCGCTCGCCGCGGTCGTCTTGGCGCGCAGCTGGTCCTGGTGCAGCGTCACGCTCGCAGACGAGTTCAGCGGCGTGTTGAGTGCCTCGCTGTCCTTGCCCCAGTACTTGACCACGGCGATGTTGGTCGGCGCGGCGCACGTCGCCACCTTGAGCTCCATGGTTGTCATGAGCGGTTTTGTCACAAAAGTGATCTTGACCGAACTTTTGTTTGTGGCCTTGAAATGGCTCGGGGTTTGCCGTCTTTTTCACATACAAACTTCGAGCTTACATTCCTCCAGCCTTTTCCACACAGACGGAGCACGGTACTTTGGGTATTGCATTGCCAAGGTAGACTAAGGTGCGAACTATATTGGATGTCTGAAAGGAGACCTCCACCCCAGTCTTGTTCACCCATAATGCTTAGTACCAAGAGGAAACTCGACGCGCCAAGCCGCACCGATTAGCTCATTAAAATATACCGGCAATGCCCATATTGTACGCGGGGATGCACTTCAGCGTGTCATCCAAGATGATGCTCATGAGCGCGGCGATCGTGAGGTCCACGCCTGCCGCCACCTTCACGTCGTAGCCGTTCTCCTTGTACGCGACGATGCAAATGGCCTCACGTAGCTCTTCGCGTGCCTTGCGCCGCTTGTCTGCAGCAGCGCCGCGCGAGAGCCACACGACGCCCGTGCGCAATCTCCAGTCGCTGTCCACCTCAATGAGGAGTTTCTCACCCGATTTGGCGTCCGTAAGCTTGAGCTTCATCATCACATTAAAGTCGTGTTTCCATGTCTCGATCTTCCAGAGCTCCTTGTGCGGCGCGTTGGGCATCTGGATCAGAAAGACGCTCAAGCTGTCGATCTTCTTTGTCAGCTTGACGATCGGGGAGCTCCTGGCGTCCACAAGCATCGACTCGGTCCACTCAGAGAAAGCTTCCTCGTCGTGACGGAAGAGCAGCTCGCCCGTCGCGTAGTCAAAGACCGAGAACACCTTGTTTTGGTGCTCCAGGCGCAGCTTCGTGGGCGATGAGAGTACACGAGTGGACTTTGAGGTATCTTGGTGGAGAACGACGGCCTCGTGCGACTGTGAGGCGAGCGCCACATCCACGAGCTGGCGCGACGAGTGGTGGTTGCCCATGACTGACTGATAGAGCGGTGCGTAGTGCTGTTGGCTTGAGTTCTTCGAGCTCCAAATGGAAATGAATCACGAGTTGCAAAGCCGCACGTTTCTGAGTAGGTGCAGATGTACCCACAATAATGATAGGCGATGTGATAAACGATACAGGTAGCAGAATAACTGATCTGCACTGCACTCACCGAGCCGTAACTTTGAGTGTGAGCGTCGCAAACTGCTACAGTGGGTCCTGCAGTACGCAGGTAGAAAGCACAATCTTCTAGAAGCTCAGCGTGGACCCTACAGCCGACTGCATCACATCAACGCCATCGCTCGAGAGCTTGGCTGCTGAGGACTGCGCCATCAGCATCGCGTCCAGTGAGGACGCGTTGTGAGAGAACAGCCACTCACCGAACGTCACCTTCGAGTTGCTGCTCGTCGTGCTCGTGTAGTTGTCGTTGATAGTGAACTCGTGCTGTTCACGGTCGACGGAGAACATCAAGATGCGCTCACTCACGGCGTTGTACGCGTCGATCATCGCTGCTATTTTCTATCCACGATACATGTTTTCAAGATACACTATAAGGTAAATTCAATGGTGCTCTGGCTGGCATCGGCTGATGTAGAGTTGGAGCGACTCGCTCGCAATGAGCAACCTATCCTGGAGGAATGATCGAGTCGAAAGGGACTCGGTGATGAACAGCACAACCTATCAAGACCCGAGTGAGACCTGAGCATTCCTGACGCAACCCAGAAGGCTATCACCGAGACGTTGCTCCAACGAAAGACCTCTCGGTTCTACTATCTATAAAGTATTTACAATGGTAAGGCAGATTTACGTCGCTGTGAAGGCAAGACGCTGACTCCAGTGGCGATGCGCAGTGCAATTGCGTGCTGCTCATTGGGGTGAGAGGTCAGGCGAATGGTGTGTTTTGGCGCCAAGCAACATCATGCAATCTTTTCAAGAAGGCTTCATGTCTACTTCATTTCTGGCCGTGTGCCACGTTCCACTCGTATGCCCTCCTCCTCCAGCCAGTCAGAAGATCGCGTGTGTGCGGCTCCTCTTCTGGAGAACAACAACTCGTCGAGGAGACATCCGCACTAGGTGTTCTGGTTGTGTGCGCGTGCATCTTCGAGTTGCTCGGTACCTCTTTTCCGTTGTGCCTCTTGCGAGGTCCACAAATTCGACATTCGTTGACAGAAGCAAAGGTGTCGCCCTGAGTGGGACTCCCTTGAGCAGACATCATGGGGAGAGAGCGCACCAGAGTTCAATCACAGCCAACCCGTCAGACGACGGATCGATTTGGATAAGAGATCACCAGCCCACCCTTTGTCTCCACAACACAACACAGCACTTACAAAGCCCAACCCGACAAGCTGCAATGACTCTCATTTGAAAACTCGCCTCCTTCGTCGCACTCCTCTAGTCTCCTTCTCCTCCAGTCTCTCACTTCACTCCCAGTACCATGTGGACGCTCAACTCCGTCACGATGCTGCTCCTGTGAACCGCCCGCGCTTTCATCAGCCTCGGTTCCGCCTACTGAAAAGGCAATGCGGCTTGCGTGTTCAGTGAGAGCAACCACTGCGTTGTTGACTCGCTCGCACCTTCGACACTCGACGATAGCGTACTCATCTACCTGGGAGGCAAGACCTGCTGCACTTCGACGACTTTGAAGACCCCGTGCGCGGTTTCAGCACCAACAAGCCGTTCTCCTTCCAGGTGTTTCCCAGTAAGACGAAGAAGGTGCTACTGTATTTTTAGGACGGCGATGGGTGCTTTGGTGCCGAGACGTGCAGCTTCTCGGTCCAGTGTGCCGTTCGAGGAGCCACATTGAACCCGAACGCATACGCAGCCAGCACCGGCGTGTTGAACAAGACGAACCCAGTCAACGTCTTCAAGGACTGGACCATCGTGCACGTCCCGTACTGCACGGGCGATCTGCACCTAATCAACGCCGTCCTGGAGTCACCGGACGTCGGCCTCGTGGCGCTTCTCAACCAGTTGCAATGCCTCACTCAGAACAAGACGACCCACCTAAACGAAACGGCTACGAGAATGCGATGGCAGCGATCAAGTGGGCCGCAGTCAACTACCCAGAGCCCGAGCACCTCGTCCTCAGCGGCGAAAGCGCAGGCTCACTCACAGCTCAGGCGCTGAGCGTGTACGTCTCCGATCTCTAGGGTATCATTGCAAACAAGAACTCGTTCATTCATTGCTCGGTGCTAGCGGACAGCTACGTGGGCGTCTTTCCCGAAGACAAGCGTTCTGTGGACATGGCCCTTGACTACCTGGGCGCCTGCAACGTCGACCTCAAGGCGCCAGTGGCGATCATGGGAGCCTGCAAGGCCAAGACGCTGGGCGCCGTGGAACTCATGGTGGCGTTGATCCAGGAGGTTTCGTTCAGTGACTAGCTGATCATCAACAGCAAGGCTGACGAGGTGCAGCGACTCTACTACCAGCTCATGAAGGATGGGCTCCTCGGTCTCTTCACTGCTTCGGTTGATAACAGCATGAGCGACGCCGAGTTCTTCGAGGTATGTACTCTACGTACTCCCTCTACATGATGACGACTGCGCTGGGCACGCTCCTCGGCGAGTGGCTGGCTCCGCACAACGCTTCTTCTACTATTCCAGACAAACTGCGCTGCTAAATAACTACGAACATGACGGTGGTGACGCGGTGATGCTCTCAAGCGGTAAGACAGGGGAGCTGGTTCTGAGAAGCGTGTGGGCCTTAAGATGTGCCGTTGGAGAGCGTATACGTAGTGGTGGAGTCCCTCTCGATCTCAAGTGCTGCTGATACGTACCTCCATTGAAGATGTCTGTCGCTTGCCACTTCTTTTCCTAGAAGAACGTAGAATGAGCGCTGGAAATGGTTGAGAACGTGAGATAGCATTCAAAACAGACGACAAATCGTGTGCACAAACCTCAAAAGAGATGAACTCATACGCTCGCTACTAACCTCATTTGCCCAAGATCCAAGACAAGCACTAGGAGCAGCATGGGCAGCAAGCAGTCGATCCCACCAGAGGCCATCGCGCTTCGCGACTGTTCGCCACTAGTGCGATCATTTGCGCCAAAGTTGCGCGGTCTCATTCTCGATTGCGATGTGGCACACTCCGTTGGCGTCACCTTCAGACAACATCGCAAACGAACTTCTGCTTGCGTCTCTTATTTGTGTATCTTCGTCCCCCTCACTTTCTCCCCATTTTAGCTCCAACACCATCAGGAGCTCCTCGCGTGCACTCGAAGCCCGCCAGCTCCGCGTACCCTCCGTCCCCCTCGCCTCTCTCTCTCTCTCTTTCTCTCTACCCGCCCGCCTCTCACAGTCATGGACGGTCCGCCGCTCTCTCCTTCCTCGCGCAGCGGTCTCCGCCAGATCCCCGTCGTGTGTCCGGGCCACTCGCGGCCGCTCGCCGAGGTGCAGTACAGCCCCGTGACGGCCGACGGCTGCTTCCTCATCTCCGCGTGCCACGATAAGCTTCCGATGCTGCGCCGCGCCGACACGGGCGACTGGATTGGCACGTTCGAGGGTCACAAGGGCGCCGTGTGGAGCGCGAAAGTGGACGCAAGCGCGCAGTACGCAGCCACGGGCTCGGCGGATTTCTCGGTCAAATTCTGGGACGCGCTCTCGGGCGACGTCATCACGACGTTCGAGCACAAGCACATCGTCAAGAGCGTCGAGTTCACCCCCGACGGCTCGCGGCTACTTACCGCGGGACATGAGAAGTTGCTGCGCGTGTTCGACCTGCTGGGCGTGAAGGAGCTCGTAGAGCACTACAAGAGCGAGGGCCGCACGGGCATCTTCGTGCCGCCGCCGCCTCCGATGCTCGAGCTGCAGACGAAGGAGCAGATCCGCAAGGTTGTGGTGCTCAGCGACAAGCTCGCGGTCACGGGTGAGGTGGACGGCACCATCACCGTCTGGAATCTCGACGCCGGCACGAAGGTGCAGGAGTTCAAGGTGGACGCCGGCACGGGCGTCATGGACATGGAGGCGTCGCGCAACAACACAGTGCTCACGGTGGCCGCCGGCAAAAAGGTACGCGAGTGTAGGGGCTCAACGCGTTCGTCTTCTATCGTTAGGTGGTTTTGTTTGGCTGACTATGTATGTTACGCTATACTTCGTAGGTATACTTCTACGACGTATTGAACGACTTCGCGCTGCTCAAGGCATTCGCGATGCCCATCTCGTTTGCCGAAGAAGGCGGCGCGTCGCTGCACCCGCGTGACGACAAGTTCATCGCCGGTGGCTCGGACACGTGGGTGCGCGTGTTTGACTTCGCCTCGGGCGAGATGCTCGAGTGCCACAAGGGCCACCACGGCCCCGTGCGGTGTCTGCGCTACGCGCCGCGCGGCGAGAGCTTCGCTACGGGCTCCGAGGATGGCACAATCCGCATCTGGCAGAGCGACTCCACGTCTGCGGCCGCCGCGTCCGTCGCAGAGGCCGTCGCGCCGCCGACCGCAGAGTAGCCGTCTGATAAGGACGGGGAGCGTGTAACGAGTGCAGGAAAGGACGGTGTGTTTGGCGCAGAGCTCCACGCAAGCACGGCGCCCAGGGCCAGGCGAAAGCGATGGCGAGAGCGATAGTGCAGGTACAGTATGTGAGAGACCAAGCGGCGTTGGCGACAGTGAAGAGGCAGCGACAGGTCGGCTGATTGGCAAAGTAGAGCGAAATCCGAGAGCTCAAAAGCAAGATCAAGTGAACGCATCGTCATCGTAAACAGGCAAAATCAATACAAAGTTACAAACCCCCTCGTCTCTCTCATAGCACTGGCAAAGCGCTCACCGATGCGTCGAGTACCACTGAATGATGTCACCCAGCTCAATGAAGCCCGTGGCGTCGGCGTCGAGGTCCATCGCGAGCTCCTCGAGCTCGTTCTCGCTCAGCGCCAGACCCAGGTCGCTCACGAGGAACTTGGCGAGCTCCTTGGCCTCCATGCGGCCATTGCCGTCCACGTCGTAAGTCTCGAAGAGCTGCCGCATGCGCCGAATTTGGTTCTCCACCGCCTTGCGCTGCGACACAAGCGCCGCCTTGTCCTGGAACCACTGCAGCGAGAAGCACAGCAGGTCTTCTGGGTGCTCTCGGATCACGGCCTTCGTCCAGTCCTTGATCACGAGCGGCAGCTCCGGCGGCACAGCGATCTGCTCGGCCGAGAAGATGCGGTTCACGTCCATCTCTTGAGGCTGTCGTCGTTTGAAAGGGTCACACTGGACTGGGTAAGGTCTACGCAATGGAGCTATTCACAATGAGCTATTCGCAATGGCGCTCCACGTCCTGTTTCCAATTGCCCACGCTATGCGCGACTCTTCACCCACTGACTGATCACCACGAGATCACGACGCGCGACTTCCCAAGGGAGACAACCTGAAACTGCCCGAATACCCGACCCTGCCATTTACATGGTAGGCTTCCAGATGTTGCTGCTGAGCGTCGCTGGGTCGCCAGACAACAACTTGTAGGCGTGCGTGACGGCCACGAAGGCCTCGACGCGCTCGTCGGCTGTGCTGCTATGGTAGTCGCCCTCCTGCGCGTTCGAGTTTGAGTTGGCGATGTCCATCGTCTTGTCCGGGTGCAGCTTGAGCGCCAGCTTGCGGTACTGCCGCTTGATTTGCTGCGTCGTCGCGTCGCGCGGCACACCCAGAACGCCGAAGAAGTCCTTGCGCTCCCACATCATGCGGATGCGCTCCGGCTGCCAGAGCACGTCGCCGTCCAGGAACGTGTTCACTGGGATCGACCCGTAGAGCGAGTGTAACATGGAAAAAGTGTTGCGCTGTAGCTTCATGCGCACGCGCGCGGCGCGGAAGAGATCTTCTTGCTCCGTCTTGCCCTGGTCCTTTCCGGTGCGCAGTGGTGGCGGTGGGTTGGGGAAGCCCGTGAACTCGTCCGAGCGGTTGGGCGGTGGGATCGCATCATCTTCACCCACGGTCTCCACACTTGGCGGTGGTGGCGAAGATACTGGGGCTGGAGCTGAGGTCTGAACTGGCATCCCATTGCTATCACCTGGCACTGAAGCAGACCCTCGCCGATTCCTGGGACTTGATCCGGGTATCGGGGTATCTTGATCATTCGCTGAACCATCACTCGACACTGGTGTGCGTCGCTGCGTCGGCGCCAGCTTAGCCTTGAACCGACGCTCTCTGCGCGTCGCCGCAGGTCTCCCACGAAGTCCGATGCGCGCGGGGCCACCTGTCGCTTTCGTCACAGTCGGACGCGGACACGTGCAATGGCTGCCGCAGTAGAGGCACTTGAAGCAGATGCGAAGCATGCCGCAGATCTTGCTAGGGAACTGGTCGTTTCGCTGAGCTGCTCCCGCTCCATCTGTATCACTCGACAGCGAGCTGGAGCGAGGCTTTGCCTGCACCCACTTGCAGCCGTCGTTCGCCTCCACGCAACTCACGAGCATCGCGAGCGTCTTCTGCACGGCTGAAAAGCGCGTTGAGCAGCACATACGGCAGCCGCAGCTCACACACACGCAGTGCAGGCAGCAGCCAAAGCACCCAGTGCAACGACGCCGCAGATCGCGACATCCGGAACAGCCCATTCGCAGTGGCGCAGGGTTCACACGGCTTTGCGTGCGCGCTGTTGGGTTTCTCCGAGCTGTTGACTCTGGTCCTGAAGTAGCAGCAGGCATCATCACAGACGGTTCGACTACTTGCGTGTCATTCGACAACTTCGCAGCTTTTGGTGCCGCGCCTTTGGCTTGAGTGAAGGTTGTAGACTCGACTGGACCAGTGCGATCGATCTCCATCTCTTCAACTCCATCTTCGCCTTTGTTGTTTGCCGAACCCTGCTCTACTGGTGCATTCTGTTCGTCGTTCCTTGGAACAGACTTGTCAAGAGGCTCACCTGTCGACCGAAGCTCATCGGGAATGATAACGGAGCGCGAACGCGCTCGGCGTCGTGGGAGGGCGCTGGCTTCCGAAGACGCGAGGATGTGTGCCGCTACTTCGTCGTCGACCGATTCGCCCAAGAACTTGCTCAGCGCCGCGACGCATGACAGCGTGAGCGCATTGCACTCCTTCATCAGCGCTCGATGCTCAGCGTTCAGTGGGACCTTGACATCACCCGAGCTCGCGTGCCTCGCCAGCTCCGAGTTGGTCACCTGGAGCTCGTGCCTGAGTTTCTTCATCATCACCACGTCGACCGAATCGTTCGCATCGAAGACTCCAGTCCAGTCGATGCTCTTGGGCTGCTGCTCAGCATCAGGCTCAAGATTCTCTTGTGAATTGCGTTTCCCATCACAAGAGGCTTCACCTGCTGCGTCATCAGCATTTGCAGGCTTGTTGGCAGGCGCTTGCGCAGCAGTCTTAGCAACCTTGCCTTGATGCCTCTTGTAGTAAAAACCCCACTGGTGCAACAGGAGTTTCTTCTCGATCGCAGCTTGTTTCGCCAGCTCGCGCTTCAACGCATTCGAGTTCTTCACGTGCGTTCGCCAGGGCGCCGAGCGGCCCATCACGTCCATGAGCGTCTTCATGGTCAGCAGCGAATCATACAGCTGCTTCCTCGTGCCGTGCAAGTCCAGCCGCGACATGTAATGCTTCGAGATGTCTTCCAGCGTGAAGTGGTTTTCGAGCTCCTCCAGCATGCTCGCTGGTGTCAGGCTCTTCAGCGCCGCCAACTCGTTCTCTGATGGCGTGGGCTCCAGAGCTACTTGTGCTTTCGCAGCCGTCGACGACGTGATATTGTCACTGGAAGCACCAGTCGTGGACGATGAAACCGGTTGCGTGATGGCTACACCACCGCCAGTCGTCTGGAAGGCCGATGGCGCGACAGTGCCATTCGCAGCCAATGGCGGCTGACGCCGAGTTTGCTTCTCACCCACGCTATTCTCAGTGGCTCTGGTCTCCTGTATGTCCACCAAGTCGTCCTTTGACGAGTAGAGCACCTTTTGGTTGTGCCACACGAAGAGTGCGTCTTGCAGACACGTAAATTTGTCGTACGTGCGGTCGCCATCGCTGCCATACCCCATCGAGTCGTCGAAGTCAGAATCGAACCACGAACACGAGTTCTCAAGAAACACGGTCGCCCACTTGTGCAGCTGCAGTTTGATGTTCTCCACCACGATCTTCGCCATCACGCCCTTGAGCTGGTTCGTGAGGAAGATCACGCTGTCTCTCTCTTGAGGACTCTCGCTCGCCTGCTGATCCAGTTTCCTATGTGCCTTCTCTCCCAGTGAAACCAGAACGCCGCTGAGCTCGGACACATGGGTCGACAGCCGATCCATCATACAACGCAAGTACGCGCTACTGCTGCCTGTCTTTGTGCTCTGGATGTCTTGCGCTACGTCCACTGGGATGTCGTCCTCTTCTTTCCAGTTGAGTACGTGGTTGAGCACCTCTGGACAGTGCTCCACGGTCTCGCGCACTAGCGAGATCGGCAGCGAGTCCAGCAAACTCGACTCGATCGCAGACGACCGGATGGGGCGAAGGATGAACTTGAACAGATCCGACTTGAGCGTCTCATTATTGAGGACATCGCGTCCGGTGAATGTGGACGCTGTCTGTCCACTTCTGGTGTTGCTGCTAGACAATGAACCGACACCACCACGAAGAGACTGCATGGCGTGGCAGTGGTAACCCAGCAGGTGCGCAGCCAATGTGAGCGAGTGCAGGTTCACCAGCTGACGCTGCATCGCACTCCACTGAGGCTTCTTTGACGACTGGAACAGATCAGAGGACAATGACGACGATGACGATGATGAAGCGCTTGACGCCACTGCTTGCTTTGCTTCGTCAATGCTCTGCACGACCTGCTTCCCGTACTGGTCATTCTCGGAGAGGAAGCTGCAGACCAGTTGCACGTCGTGCTCTGTAAGGATCCATCGTTTCAGCGTCTCCTGATTCTCCATGCCGTGGTCAAGCAGCAATGGCTCCATGTAAAAGTACTGCCTCTCACCAACAACGAGCTGCAGCAGCTTGCAGTCGCTCTCACTCGAGTAGTCCTGCACGAGGTTCAGGTCACGAGATAGTCCTGGGACGTCCCACGTCGACCGGAAGGACTCACGTCGGTTCTCTGGAGGTTGTATCTCCCTCAGTCCGTTGCTGAAAGCTGAGGCTCGCCTTTCTTGTTGTATAGTGGACACTGGGACTGTCGTGGCGGCTGGCGCCGAAGACTCCACCGTGTCACTAACTGAGGGCGCATCGAAGTCATACTCTAGAGTATCGTCGTCTGGGCTCTCGGCAGCTTGTTGATCGCAAGCTTGAGCTCTTGTAACTGACGAGCTGCTGGCTACCTTCTTGAAAGCCTCAATCTTCTTAAATAGGTTCACCAAGTCGTCGTCCATCGTTGCGTTCTTCACAGCCTGTCTGGACAACAACAGCGAAGGTGTTGGGATCGATGTTCTTCGCGTGGAGAGCCTCGGTATTCGGATGTCTGGAGTCACGAAGTGGTGGAAACCCGGGTTCGACCACGACCAGCACGCGTCCTGAGCAGAGCTGAGCTGCTCGATCTTCGTGCGCTTCTTCTTCGATGCCTTGCCGAAACTGGAGCTTGGAGACGCGATCACAGCACACTGCGCCTTCACGACCACGTCCGAGACGCGGCGCTTGTGCTTCACGGCCTCTGCCTTGCGAAGTACAGCCACGAGCTTTTGTTTATTGACCGCTGCTCGTGCTTGTGCATGTGCTGCCTCTTGAGCGAACATTCTGGAGATCGCTGCACTGCGCTGCAGTCGTATTCGGAACTCATCAATCTCCAACGCTTCGTCATTCGCAGCAACATCAGCAGTTGTAGGAGCAGCTTCTTTTTCTTCCTCTTTGTCAACTTCGGCCCGGTGTATCCGCTTGCTCTCACTGCCAATGTCTTCGCTGCTGCTCATTCGCGTGTCCGCCTGCTTGCGCTTCCTGGAGAGCGCGCCGCTGTCCGATGTGTTATTGAAATTGTCCACGTCCAGCTCATCGCTCAGCTCTCGTTCATGAAAAACGCGCCTCGAGTGCTCGTAATCTGTCGTTGCCTGTTGTCTGCTGCTGCCGTCGAGGATAGTGCTGCTGCTGTTTATTCGCCTGCGTGTGAGCTGCTCGGCGTTCTCAACCGCAGATCGCAGCAGCTTCGCTCCGTGGTCGACCTACACAAGCGCCACCACAAACAGTGCATATAACACAGAAGCATTCAATATACATACACAGTCACTTCCTGCTTATGAGCCACACACACAAAGACGCCGTCCGCCGCTGTCTTTCTTTACCCGCTTTATAGAGTCTGCCGACACCTGGAAGCTCATCGCGAAGCCCGCGCTGCTGCTATTCGCGTCGCTATTCTGGCTCCGCGCGTCGCGCTTCCGGTGGACGATAATGCACTTCGCCTGACTCATGATCGCGTTGATGCGCGCACCGCGGTTACCGACCACGTGCGGCAGCAGCAGCTGCGGATCGCAGCTCGTCGGCACCGTCACCACGCGCGTCACCTGCCATTGGCTCATCTCATCCTGCTGCTCGTCGCGCGAGCCATTCGACGATACTGCGAGTTGCGCGACGCCTGTCCCTCCTCCAGTCGTGACGCCACCATTCGATGAAGACCGCGAGCTCATGCCGCTCGTAGTCGTCGTTGTTGTACGCCTCCGCAGTGGCTTCTTCCTACTCGCTGGGAACGTCTGACTTGACTGGTACTCGTTGTTGTTGTTGCTGTTGCTGATCCCATTGCTGAAACTGTTGCTGCTGCTACTGGCGTACTGCTGATGATACAGTGACGATGACGATGAAGACGACGTGCTGTAGTGCGCACGCGTACTCACCGATGACGGTGACACGGAGGTGGAGCTGGGCGAGCGCGCAGCCGCGCCTCGTCGCCGCGCGGGCGGCACGTTACTGCCGCTGGTTGAGATGACCGGATGCGCATTTGTGTCGTCCTTCACGCCGAGCGACGCGCCGACCGAGATCACGCCCATGATAGGACCTCTATACACAGAAGAAGAAGAATAGAGATGCACACGCGTTCTATAGAGACAGATAGACGCAGCCGCAGAGACGCAGACACAGCGAGCGCCACCACCACCTGCCGCTAACAGCTCGTCCGGCTCGTGTATGTATGGCGCGGCGACTTTCTCCCACCGCCAGTGCGGTGTGTACTCAAAGCATCCTGAATAGGAGCCTCCCACTTAGTGAGTGTCACGTTCTCAAAACAACAAAGCGTAATTACGAAAATAGGATTGTCATGATTTTTACAGATCGATAAATCGATTTTTTGCTTGGCTATACCGGTTTACAAAGAAACGAGCTTTGTAGATAAATGACAAACCACGGGAATTAAAGCAGAGTGAGTTGAGTCGATTGGCAAGCAGAACTTAACTTAACGAACGAAGCTCACAGCAGAAATGGAAACAGCGTGGAAAGTTGTGTAGAACGACTCGCCGCGGACGGTCCCAAATCTTGAGACTGTGCGTATGGCGAGCTACTCGTGGTACTCCTTCATGTCAAATTCAGCGATGGGATGGAGTCAGTGTACTTCGAGTCCAAAGCGCTCGATGACGTGGCTATCGGGATCTATGCATTGAGGCTGATCGCCACAGTACATATATCATTGGAGATGCGCTTCTTTAGGCCCCATGCCAGTGACATGCTCCACGGGGTAGGCGTGCCTTCCTGCCGCAGTATCACGACGATACGTCAACGACTGGGTGTTCTTACCGTAAGTAAAGCCAGTGAAATTCCCGGTTCAACGTGAGCATTTTAATATGTTCAGTGCTTCAATAAAGTAGACCCTGGACTACGTTCATTACTAGGAATGAGCACACCGAGCTTCGAAATTGGTGAGACTCGATGGCAAAATCCTTTTGACAGCTAAGCCGTTTGTCTCTGCCCAGGTAGTCAGCGCAACGGGAATCTCGGCCTCCCTTCACCAGGAACACAGTGGAGCGGAGTGAATCAGAGAACGCCAGTGAGAAGAGCGGCATTTAGAACCCTGATCTATGTTCACCCTTGTTCGGCGTATCAACAGCCGCTACGGGTACATGGAAAAAATCACGACACCTTGGTGCCAATAACGACGGAAGGTTGGTATCAAAGAGCCTGAAGCGACTCCATCCGCTTCGTGATTCGTCTCTGAGAAATCTCAGTACGGTTTGTAACATTGACCAGCGGGTTCAGCTGTGGAATGCAACAGGCGCATTGACACGGACTCGATAGACACTTAGAGATGTTGCTCCTCTCGCGGTGGTGAGAGTGCCGTTTTCGCTAAAAAGCCAGAATTAGCTCTAATTCGAGGGTCTGGTATACAAAACACCGATTTCAGTCCTTCGACAAGTGCTTCGCACACCACTCACTTTACAACTTTCAGCAAAGAGAATGATGGTAGAAGGAGTTCTATTTCTAGTAATGAGACTTGTTGCCTTCTTTCAATCACCTCAGCACACCGACGCGGCATGGAGTCAATAGATGCTCGTAGCACGCTCGTTTCGATTGACCCCCATGCTTGCTGGGTTGCTTGTGTAAGTTCCGTCACGCTGTCGAACTATCACCCGTTAGAGTAGACTCGCTCGGTCATGATAGACCACAGGTTCTCGATCGGGTTCAGATCTGGCGACCGCACCGGCCAGTCGAGCACCTCGATACCTAGCTCTTCGAAAACTCCTCAGTTCTGCACAACATATGGATGGATGCACCATTTTGCTGGAAGGCAAAGTCAATGCCATAGTGGAGGTGGGCGAATGGAAGGAGGAACTTAGACAATGTGTGCACATAATTGTCAGAGTTCTGCCTCTCATTCAGCACAGCGAGCTTTTCCTCCCAGCAGTGCTAACCACTCCATTCCATAGCCAACCCTCCGCCGCCTTGACGTCGCTTTGTCTGCTGAGACGGCTTGCGGAGATCTCACCATTAGTGTTGAAAGCCGTCCGGTCCGTCCAGGTTCCACTTCTGCTTGTCCGGGAAGATGATGTGCTCCCACAGGACGGACTTTCGCAGACCATCTCCCACGCCCACGACTTCCGCGCGTCTTGTCGGCCTTGGTCAAGGGCAGGTATTCTCCATTTTGGAGTACACGAGCGAGTCAACGTTGGCAAAGATTCGCTGCATTGTACAGACGGACGCTTCAAAGTGCAGTTCGTGCTTGAGCGGAGAATTTGTCCGTCGCAGCAGTGCGGACTAGCAAGCGAGCGTCACGTTCAGACAGCAAAGGAGTCGACCCTATTCGCTCACTCTTAACGCTCATTATCCCGAAGAACGCACCGCACAGTACTGGGAACCCGTTGAACTCGCCGCACGATCTCCTGGATGCTCATCCTGGTCTCCCTGAGTCCCTTGATGCGGCCGTGCTTCACGTCGGTGACCGAACCTTCCCTCTCATCGTCTCTCTCAACAATTACCACAAAGCCATCGCAAAAAACCCTTCTACCACATTCTCTTTGCTGAAAGTTGTAAAGTGAGTGGTGTGCGAAGCACTTGTCGAAGGACTGAAATCGGTGTTTTGTATACCAGACCCTCGAATTAGAGCTAATTCTGGCTTTTTAGCGAAAACGGCGCTCTCACCACCGTTTTCTGTCGCATCTCAGTCAGTTTTAGGAGTTAGCGTGCTGTTTAGAGATGCTGCTCCTCTCGCGTAGTGTACGAAAAGCCTTGGCGCGCAGTGTACAACTGAATACTGAAGCGAGGCTCCCAAATAGAGTCGGATAATGGTAAATACACCAAACAGTGATTCGATTTCCATGCGAGAAATACGATTCGTGTATACAACTACTGTAGAGTTTGGCGCTATACGCGAGGTGACCTATTGGCCGCACGCGACAGGCTATGGGCGTGCCTGTGCGTCTGCATCTCTGGCGTATGATATTTTTTTGCATTTGGCGTTTGGGCGCCTGCGTCTGTCTCTTTCCTTCTCATGTAGGCAGCTCGTAGGTGTGTTCTTGCTCGCGCCGCTTGTCGGGACGATGTGCAGTCGAACGCGTCAGATCAGCTCGACCAGTGAGCGACGGAGGTGCTGCTTGGGCGACGACAAGGCGCTACTGAGCTGCTCGATCACAATGGGTTCAACAGCGTTAGTGCTCTTTAAAAGCTATATCTCTACTTTATCTCTGTTCAAACTCCAACGCAGGGAATTCTACTTCGTCTCCCTCTCCATGGGATCTTGAACGCTCTTGCTATCTATCTGCCTACTAGTCTTCGACGCCAAGCTCGGCGACCTTACGATCAGTAGCTGGTGCTGGGTGGGCCGGGGAGCGTGTCATGAAAAGGAGGGTTCTCAAGCATACTGCTCGACACCTTCACAGACGCCGACAGACTCGCAGTTTGGCTGGCTGGTTCCTGGTGCCACAGCATTTCTCTTACGATACCTCTGGAATAGGAACCTCTTGAAGTTGTCTTCAAGCACCACGTACATCAGTTTCGCCAGCTTCATCGGCGCTGCTCCACTGATCATGGCTGCTTCCCGGTGACTCTGCTCCATCGCGACAAGTTCTTCGCGGCACGTTGTAATGACAGAGAGCGCGGCCTTGTGATTCATGCCGACGGTCATCTAGTACAGCGTCCCTGGACAATCTGGTTCCCATCGGGCAATCGCATCAACTGCGACGAAGTTGCTTGAGTACGGAACCGGATACTTCTGGAAGCCCGCTCCTTGAGTCTTGCTGATCCTTTGGATTTCCAGGCGCTCGACCTTCAGACAAAACGCCAGAGCTTCGAGCCCTGATCTTCACGATCGAATCGCACACAACGCGCCGCACCGTGAGCTCCAAAGAGTCGAAACCTGGACACAAGTCTTCACCTATGCGGCTTCACTAGCGCTCTCCATTGTTGAGCGGTTTCTTTTTATGTGTGAGAGCCCATAGTTGCGGCTGCGACGTGTTCATGGGACTGAAGGATTGGTGAAAGGAGGTCCACTTCTAGTGGCTCTTGTGCTTTGAGTGTGATTCATGGGAGAAGAGAACCCGTCAAATTACACCACACCGCGCGGGGCTGCTTCCCACTTGAGCAGCAGATCCCAGGCTTTCAACACCTCCACCCTTCGCTCTCACAGTGCACTTGCGCCAGCAGATCAGATCAAATACACTTTACAATCAAACGTTGGGTAGCGCACTCAGTTACACGTTCGTTTCATTGCGCGTATTCTTCAGTCAACACGTTGGTTTGATTGAGCGATTGAGCGATTCACTCTCGAAAGGCAACCTCGCGTCACATCAAGCAGAATGGATGACGATGGCGATGAAGCTAGCAGCGCACGGCGCGCTCAAAGCGGCGCTGACGAGCTCCTGCTAACAGCAGCGAAGGCACGAGACAGCAACAGGTCCACGGGCGAGCAGAGTGGAGGTCATGAGCGCGATGGCAGCGCTCCACAGTCGAAGAAACGCGCGCGCTCTTCCAACCGCGTTGCCAAGCCTTACGTCCCTCTTGTAGCTGCTGACAGTCTCGATGATGGTAGCGACATTATGACGAGTAGCAGCCTGCGAGCAGATGCAAAGACACCGCAGCACTTCCGCGTCGGTGGCCTGAAAGAGCGCCACGCGTCCTGGAACGAACTCTCGCTCTACGTCGCGTACTACATGCACGCGACGCAGACGCGCATCGAGGCGAGCGAGACGGTGACTTTTTCGCAGCAGAACGCTATGCTACGCGCAGTGCAAGCGTTTGAAGATGACGCGATAATGATAGCAGCGCATGGCAGTCGTGCGGGTAGAAGCAGTCACCAGCGGCTCTTCCCAGAGAGCTCGGAGACGTATTCGCGCATGTTTGTGTGTCGTGGCCCCCATCGCGAGCACCATCACGAGCATGAAAGTGAAGAAGAGCAGCGAGGCGAGTGCCCATTCCGATTTGTGGCGCACGTGGTGCGTGAGCGTGACGCGTGGCGCATCCTCGTACCGTCTGCGAGTCAACACTGTTTTCACAACCACGCGGTCGTCGGCGGCTTGCGCGTGCCGCGCAGTGTGGTGACCAATATCAGGTATGCGGGGAATGTTGGTCTACATCTATTGGTCAGTGCGTGTGTGCGATAGAGGCTTAAATCGCTTGTGTGCTGTGTTGTGCTTTCAGGACGACAATGAAGCAATCTCTAGCACGGCGGCGAGCTGGTACAGTGGTCCCGCCTGTAGTAGATCGGCATAAAGTGCTCGAGAGAGACTGCGGTCGCGAGAGCATCCTTGAGGATAGCCGTACAGTTGAGTCGGAGCCAGAGCGCGCGTTGTCACATGCTAGCACTGAAGGAATAGGTGCTGACGAAATTCGAAACGGGGATGACGCTGTTTCTGAAGAAGAAGACGACGACGATGGCGATGATATCGACACCGTTCTGGAGAGTGACGCAGCGCCAAGTGGGGACGACACTGGCAGTGCCTTCCATGCACCTCCGATGCAGTCTTCGCTTCTCCAGCAGCATGGATTCGCACTGAAAGAGTACTACGAGTCGTGGGGCGAGCTCTTCAGCGTTGTGGACGAGTACATGCACGTCACGTGCACCAAGTTGGTGCTCCGAACGAGTTGCAGTGTCGCCAAGCACAACAAAAACGTTCTTCTGGACTCGACACGGCGTGCCACGAAGCAGATTCGTAGTGGTGGCAATCATCAAATGGAGTTGATGCCAGAGACTTGGCAGATGGCTGCGCGGCAGTTTGGGTGTACCCACGGTTGGTCCACAACGCGTCCAGTTCAAGGGTTGAAGGTGAAGACTGTCACTGCTGCGACACGAAAACCAGGGGAGCGCTGCCAGTTCCGAATCCGAGCGATCGTGGTGAAGGTCGGTAACGAGTGGCGCATCCGCTTACCAGTGCACCTGCAGAACCAGGTTCACAACCACACGCTGAGGATGATATTCTCGTTGTCGAATGGTGAGAGTGCAGCGCTGTATCCCATCAACCTGGCACCAAGTCTGGTCTCACCTCGAGCTTGGCAGAATGCGGTTCAGGCGCACCCTCCTCGCCATCAGCAACTTATGCATACCACGAATGGCCTGCCGCTTCCAGCCACACACGTGAAGGAAACCCACGATTCGTGGGACGATTTCTTCGCGTATCTGAGAGCGTACATGCACTCGACCAAGTCGAACATCGTGATCAAGCACACGACGAGTATTTCGACTCGCAATCAAGAAATCCTCGATTCCGGACACCTGGGCTACTTGCTGCCAGAGTCGCTCAAGACATTCACGCACCGATTTGGCTGCAGCTTTCAAGAACAGTTTTCAACTGATACCGAGTGTCCGTTTCGGTTCACTGCGCATGTGATCAAAGTGAACGATGCGTGGCGCATCCACGTCCCGATCTCGCTGCAGTCTTGCACGCATAACCACGCAGGCTCGAACCCAATCGTAGAGCAGAGCCAGCAGCAAGTGAGCACGCCGAATGCGAACTTGCTGGACATTCGTACAATTCCCCGAGACCACCCGCTGTATGAGGCGATCTGCGAATTGGCAAACAGGCAACACCTGCAGCAACAGCAGGCAGCCATGGCGAGCTCAATTGGCGGCGTGACAGGCATTCCAATAGCTCCGCTTAGCTCAATCAGTGCTCAAGATGCTGGGTACGTAGACATGCGCTCTTGCTTGCCTGTTGTGTTTACGTGCAGCGCATGCTAACAATTGTTCTTACTGATGATGTCGTGTTGAGCATTCAGAATGCATGTGCCAAGTCATCAAATGCACACCCAGTTGACGCTCATTCGAGGTCCTCAGTCACAGGATGCACCCGGCTTTTCTTGGAACCAGAGTGTTGAGAGAGAGATGGGAAGCAGAGTCATTCACAATGGCAGTGAAGCTCTTTCGCACAGTGACTTGGACGAAGCGGATCAAAGTGGTGAGGAAGACGCCGCTGATAGCGCAACAAACCCCACTGTGGAGACCACCACCACCCTCCACAACTTTAGTGGGAAGTCGCAAGAAGTGCGAGTCGCCAGTTTGCAGGAGTTCCACGCGTCTTGGGAGAGTCTCTCCATGTACCTGCACGAGTACATGCGCGAGACGAAGACGAAGATCGTGATTGGCGGCTCCACCAGTGTGTCCAAGCGCAACCAGCAGATGAAGCAGACTCAGCACGCCCAGCGCAACGAAGTCTCGAGTTTGATCCCAGAAGAGCTCAGCGTCTACTATCGTCGATACATCTGTACACATGGCTCAGAGAAACGCATTCGCAGCCAGGGTTTGCGACAGACGAGGCACTTGCGCGCCACGGGCTGCAAGTTTCAGTTCTCGGCGCATGTGGCGAAGATCAACAACGTCTGGTGCGTTCACGTGCCGCTCAAGTCACAGTGCTGCGTGCACAACCACCCAGTCGAACAAGAACAGTTCGAGAGCTACGCTTCGTTTCGCATGGTCCCGAAGGTCCATCCCCTGTACGACGAGATCCGGAAAATGGTGCTCGCAGGCTCCGACAAAACCGCGAAGATCTACGAGTTCATTCGTGCGAATTCGAGCTTTAAGGTCACGAAGAAGGACGTACGCAACATGATCCAGACGATGAAGAAGGGCTGACAAGTAAGTGGAAATACTCGCAATCTCACCAAATCTGATCACCAAACCTTTGACTTCGAAGGTAGCCAAGAGGCTTCCATCAGCAGTAGTGATGTGGGTGTGCCATTCAAGGTAGTGTAGATGAATGAAGCAAACACAGTGAGCTTATCCAGCCCAGCTTCGTGTCAGAGTTAGCAGAGGCTTTCTTTCAACTGCATGTAGTTGCCGACAAAGGCGATATCTAAGAGCAGCTTGAGAGGAGCGAAGAGGAACTCTCGAAGCAACTTTCTCACTTGAGGTCGCTTCAAAGCATATATCGAAGCGCATCAAGCCGCACGCCACACTGAAAAAATGGCACAAAGAAGGAAGCTGGTGGCGACTTTGGATGAGGGCGGACACCAAACTCCAAGTGCTGAATTCACTCAGGAGAATCCGTTCTTGTGGCATTCGTCTGTTTAGCAGATCGCGCGCCAGTCATCCAAGGGAAGAGTAAGTGTACAGGGCTCGCACTTCGTCTAGCTCATGCAACTCCTGCCAGCCACTTCGCCCGTCAGCGAGCTGCTTGTTACGCCATGGAAGCAGAAATCAAGCGTCCAGGCCATCTTTCCCATCTTGCTGACTCTTTACAGGCTGCGCTCGCTTACATGGGTACATCCGTCACACACCACAGCGGCAGCTCAACACGATAGTCAAGACCACATCAATACATCGAGACCACTGTGAGTTATGTTTATCCATGTACTCGCTCGCACACATGCATCGTCTTCGCTATCCACAACAGAGCCTCTCATCTATGGAAAGTGAAGAAGCCACGAAAAGTCAAGAGCTCGTTTTCCGATTTATTCGTTTAGAGTCGCGACTACGGCAGCGAAGGACACAGCGTGTCTGCCGTGTGAGTCGACCACCGAGGCCTCCACCGGAGTCAGCAGCTACTGAGCGCGCTGCCCCCATGGTGATGATGATCCCGTCCGCTCGCCCCGCGCGCTTCAGCTGCCATCGCCAGTCGTCTAAATGATTAAAACCCGTGTGTGTATTGGTTCGACGCTTGCTTAGTTCTGCTTGCGAGCGGCAGCGATGGTCTTCTTAATCAAACTGGACTTCTGCTTGCGGGCAATCATCGTCTTGAAGCGGTCGAAGTCGCTGAGCTCAGCGCGCGTCTTCTTGTTGGCGATCTTCTTGGCCCAGGTGGAGTTGTCCCACTTGGCGACCGTGCCGTCGGCGGCGAGCGCCTTCTTGAGGGTCGCTTCGCGAGCCTGGCGAGGGATCTTGATGGTCAGGTCGGTCAGAGCGAGACGCTTGAACGAGATCACCTGGCGGTTCACACCCGTGACGGAGAACGGACCGTCGATCAGCGCCTTGTTCTCATCGACGACGTCGATGATCGTGGCGATCTTTCCGGAGTCAGGGCCGAAGTTGACCAAGGCGACACGGCCAATCGAAACAAATCGGTTAAAAGTCTGTAAGAGAGAGGCACAGCAGAGAGAGACACGATTAGCAACCTACACAGTAGATGTAGTGTTTAGCACGGCGCGGCTGTGTTGGTGTGGCGAGTGGGGCAGCGCACAGGCTCAGCAGCTTCATTGTCATCCTGTAGCACCACGAGCAGGGTAGCGCTGTAGTCGTCTGCCACTCGAATCAACTCGCTTCCGGTATCTGTTCACTGCGTCCCTGTCTCGGCTCGATCTAACTCGATCATATCAGCTGCTGATAGTCGTACACGTGTTGTGTCGTTCGCTCGATCACCTGCAGCACCATCGCTGCTGTTCATCAGCTCTTCGTCGATATCGAGACGCCGCCTGCTGAACGGGTCGCTCTTGGTTACTCGTTCGCCATGCCGAGCCGGAAGCGGCTGTCTGTTGACCATTCCGAAAGCCACTCGCCCTTTGCCTGCACCGCTCTTGCTTGCACTCGTTCACCCTCCTCCAACACACACAGCGCCAGCGTCCACAGAGACACGTCCGCTTCACTCACCATTATTCTAGGAAAACGCCAAACGAACTAATGCCTGAGCCTGCAGCTTTTGCCTCCGCGCCCCAGTCCAGCAGCCAATCCACTCCAGCGCTGCCCGTACGAACCAGTCATCCTTCCCCTTCCCCTCCTCTCCGTCTATTTACCAATCATTGACCGCTATCATTCCCAAAACGTTATTCTATTCGCTAAAACTAAGATAAAATAATTGCCGCCAATCAAATTTACGGCATAGCTATTTTTACCTGTGTGGATAAATATTACCCAAGCTCCCCGTCAAATCAAGTCCTACACATCCGCATGCTACAAGTTGTATATCAACAAGACAAAGTGGGGTCTTTGGGTGATGAAGCCGTTGCCAACCAGCCGATCGCCTCCCTCTCGGTTGAGCGCGGGAGCTGCTCGCTAAAGTGCGACAGCAATGTGCCGCCAGCGACTGGTGCGCAGTTAGTTTAGAACCTTTCCAACCCCGGACAAGCAGCAACCACCATGCCGTTCGTCAAGGTCAGCAAGAACAAGGCGTACTTCAAGCGCTACCAGGTCAAGTATCGTCGTCGCCGTGAGGGCAAGACGGACTACCGCGCGCGCAAGCGTCTTATCACGCAGGACAAGAACAAGTACAACTCGCCAAAGTACCGTCTTGTCGTTCGCATCACGAACAAGCAGGTGATCTGCCAGGTCGCTTACGCCGAGATCGATGGCGACAAGGTCGTCGCCCAGGCGTCGTCGCTTGAGCTCCCACGCTACGGTCTGACCGTCGGCCTCAAGAACTACTCGGCCGCCTACGCGACCGGTCTCCTTGTGGGCCGCCGTGTGCTCGCCAAGCTTGGCCTCGACGAGGACTACGAGGGCAACACCGAGGTCGACGGTGAGATCATCAAGACCGAGTCGAACGGCCGCACGTACTTCGTGGAGGAGGTCGCCGACGAGAAGCGCCCATTCCGCTGCTACCTGGACGTGGGTCTCCGCACCACGACCACGGGTAACCGTGTGTTCGGCGCCCTCAAGGGTGCCGCTGACGCCGGTCTCGACATCCCGCACTCGGAGAAGCGTTTCCCAGGCTACAACCGTGACGACAAGTCGTACGACGCTGAGGTCCACCGTGACCGAATCTTCGGTGTCCACGTCGGTGACCACATGAAGGAGCTTGAGGAGGATGACCCAGAGATGCTTGCGGCCCACTACGCCGCGTACCAGGCGGCCGGCATTTCGGGCGACGACATGGAGGACATCTTCACCAAGGTGCACGAGGCCATCCGTGAGGACCCTTCGCCAGCGGCCAAGTCGGGCTACGTGCCGGACAAGAAGTACAAGAAGCTCGCCAAGCGCTCGCGCCAGCAGCGCCAGGCTCGTGTTGCCCAGAAGAAGGCTTACGCCGCTTCCAAGCAGTAAGCGCGTGCTTCGTAGCATGTGCTCTTCGGGTACCTTTCACACCTTTCGGGGGTTCTAACTTTCCATACCTTACGTCAATGTAACACGTGGATAACATGAAGGCTAAACACCACTACTATCATCGTATCGTTGTGTTCCTTTGCTTTGCGTTGCATTGTCTGCTCTTGTTGGGCATGGCCGTCATCACCAAGCTCGTGATCCATGAAACCATTTCCTTGCGTTATGCGGATGACCTCTATCCAATAGGCCATCGTACTTAGTGCAATACTATACTCTATCCAAGATTAACAACTTTTGGCTGATGCTGCCAACAGTGCTCAAAAGCTCAATTTCAGCCAAGCCCAACAGCAATACCGACACGAAAGAGCAACACGCGAGCAGGACGCCAGCGATGTCGTTCTCTATGAAGCTGCCGGACGCCAAGAAGCAGAAGAAGCAGTACGGACTCATCCTGCCCGACTCCAAGAAGGTCAGTGTGCCTCGAGCAGTGCTGTTTATTGTGTGCGTGCTCGTTGATGTGTGGCTCTATATGTGTGGCTTGTTGGTTAACCATTGTCTTCATCGTCTTCTCATGACCACCACACACATACACACACATTACAGGAAGGCAAGACGGGCTTCAATGCATTCGCTGCTGCTGGACGCAGCAGTACTACCGCTGATGAGAAGAGCAATAGCAGCAGCAGTAGCACTTCTGCCAGCGCGCGGGCCGAGCTGCGCCGCAAGGTGGGCGAGGACGCGGCGCGCAGCTTCCACGCGAGCCAGGTGGAGCGCGCACACCAGCAGGCGCTCGCCGAGGATCCGTCCGTGTTCGACTATGACGGCGTGTACGACGACATGACGAGCGCGCGCGCAAGCAAGGCGTCGCAGCGCAAGGCGCAGCGCGAAGCCGAGAAGAAGCAGCCCAAGTACATCGCGAACCTGATGGAGAAGGCCAAGATCCGCGAGATCGAGGGCGAGCGCATCCGCGAGCGCCGGCTGTTGAACGAGCGCAAGGCCGAGGACGCGCTCTACGGCGACAAGGAGAAGCTCATCTCGGCCTCTTACAAGCGAAAGCTCATGGATATGAAGAAGTGGGATGCTGAGGATGCGCGCCTCGACGCGCTCGAGGAGTCCGAAGATGTGACCAAGCGCGGCGAGCACGCCATGGCGGGCTTCTACGCCAACCTGCTCAACAAGAACATCGCCATGGGTGGGTCCACGGAGAATGCCAAGAGCGCCTACACGGTCGGACGTGCTGACAGTGAGAAACCAAAGGAAGGAAACAAGGAGGTCAACAACGAGGCTCGTGACGAGCCCAGCGAGAAACGGTGGCGGCGTGCGGACGACGATGCTGATAGCCATGAGGCTTTGCATGATACAGCGAAGCCCTCGCAATCAGTGGAGCCACGTGATGAGGAGCGAGAAACATCACATGATACTGATACGAAGAGCGCTGTGCCGTTTATTCCAGAGCCAAAGAAGCCACAGGAGACGGAGGCGTCGCCACCTGCACCCAGCAAGGACGAGGCGATCTCGGCCGCGAAGGCGCGCTTCCTGGCGCGAAAAGCCCTGCGCGAGGCAGGCAAGGCTGACTCATAGAGGCTTAGCTCTTCTTCGTCGTAATACACACACGATGTCTTGAGATTAGATTGGCTGCTTCATTGTTGTTGTATTTAATTAATAATAAGAGGAGGAGGCGATTGGTCAGAAGAAGAATGGGAAGCCTAGGCTAAGACTAACGAACTAATGACTGACTGATTGGCGAGAGAGGGAAGCAGACTCAGCGCTATTGGACGGCCAGGCAGAGAGCTACAGCGACTGGGACAGACGGGCAGACGGAACTCTGCTTGATACTGACTGGATACTGAAGAGCTCTGGTGTAATGGTGGGGGCGCAGCAGAATTGCTTAGCTTGGACTGCTGCTTGATTGTTTGTCGCTCTTGCTGGAATAAATATGAATACTGGCTGGTGTGGGTTGGAAGGACACCATTTATCGCTGGCTGATCGGCTGGACGCCACGTCTCGTCTTCTAATGCACCGACTGGTACTGCTTGTGCAGCCCTATCAAGGAGGTGGCCACGAGGATCTCCAGGTCCTGGATCGTCGCTGGCGCCTCGTGCGGTGACACTTGCATCGCCGGCGACGAGGACGTTGGTGGCGGGGCGCCGCCCATGGCCATCGCGGCTCGTTCAGCGAGCGCGATCCGCAACTCCTGACTCAGCTGGCTCGCGATCTTCGTCATCGCCGGTGCGTCCCCGTCCTTGTGGCTGTTGCTGGCGTCCTTCGCGCTCTTCTTCCGTGCTCCAGTGGTAGTTTTCTTGCGCTTTGGTGCTGCTGGTGCAGTGGCGTCGGCTCCTTCTGGTGCGACTTGCGAGTTGCTCGTACTCAGGCACGACTCCTCCGCTGATAATGGCGCTGCACTGGGCAAAGACGCCTCCATATCCGACCACGTGCGCTTCAGTGGCGACGGCGACGACGTCGTGCTGCTGCTGCTGCTCTTGCAGTGACGCTCAGGCGACGATGGTGGCGACGCCGGCACCAGGCTCTGGATGTTCGCGGGTACGTCGAGTTTGTTGCCACGCGGTCCGCCGCGGCCAGTAGACAGAAAGTTTTTGACCTCGACACCCGACTGCCGCAGCACGGGCTGCCAGAGCCGCTTGCGCGCATTCGTGAACCAGTTCGAGAGCTGCTTGACCTCGATGCCGGCCTCGTTCGCGAGCTCCTCCTTCTCCTCCTCGCTCGGGTACGGGTGCGCAAAGTGCTCGGGCGAGAACATCCACGCCTTGAGCACGTTCTTCGCCTCGGGGTTGAGCGTCCCGCGGCGCGTACCCTTCTTGCGGCGCTTGAGCTCTTCGGCACTCAAACAGCTCTCAAGCGACGCCGCCAGTGACGCCGGCGTCTTGTCGGTGGGCGAGGTCTCGGGGCAGAACGCTGACACGCCCGGCATGAAATGCGGCGTTTCGCAGTGCGTGACTGACAGGTGTAGTCCATTGCCACCAGTGGATCCATTGCCACCCATCGATGACGACGACGGCGACTGCGCATCTTGCGAGCTGCTGCAGCTGCTGCTGCTGTCATACGCCATAGTAAATGACGGCAAGCGCAGGTCCGTCCGGCGCGGGTGAGAGATCGCGTACTGCAGCCCGGGGAGCTTTGAGAGCGACGGCGACGTCACGGGCATCGCGCCGCGCGAGCCGGTGATCAGCGGCGACGAGAGCATGTCGAGCTCCTCGTGCTGTTGTGGGCTGTGTTGGTGGCGCTCTGCTGCGTGCATCAAACCACCTGTTGCTGGTGGACTGCTGTTCATCCTCTTCGCGTTCAATCGACAGCTGTGGATATCCAATCGTGCTCTTTCTCGCGCGAGTCGCCAAATGAGCTGCTGGGTTGGTTGAATGGAGCTGCTCGTGGCTGGTAATAGACAGCTGGCTGGCTGGTCGTGTTGCTTCACTCGAGTGGTGATTGACTTGCGTGTCGCCTTCGTGCGTCTTCTTGTGTATGGGGTGAGCGAGAGAGTGAACTGGGGGCGTCGGTCGGTTGCTTTTTCGTGAATGCGGTGACGATGGGACGCGGCGCTCGCTTGCTGGCTTGCGAGCTTTTCCTTTTTGATGCAAATCAAAAAAAGCTATGAAGCAAGCTGGCGTTCGGTCGTTCTCTCGCAACAAGTTGTCGCTTTCCGCTCGTTCACTTGCGTTCAGTATGGAGAGTGGGACAGTCGTCAGTCAGTCGGTCGGTCGTCGAGGGGGGTTGCGATCCAGATCACTCACTCACTCACTCGCGCACGCAGATCGAGAAGAGGGAGAGTGCGAGTTGACTGTGAGCCAGTGACAAGGTCGTAATGACGGTGGAGAGAGCGAGTTGGTAGAGTGGCTGCTGCTGGTGGCGCGATCCGAGGCAGCAGGCAGCGAGTTGGAAAATGCCGACGGCCGCTGACTCGCCAGAATGCGAAAAAAAGCGGTTCTTTATACAGTAGTCGTTCGCTGGCTGCCTGGTGTGGGTGACAGGCAGGCAAAAAAAAAAGAGCAAGCAATTTGAATTGGCGCCTTTTGAAAAAAAAGTGGAAGGAAACCCACTGAGGCATTCATTCCAGGCGACTTCAATCTGACTGACAGGCAAGCACGTGGGTGGGTTTCGACTTGCTATTCGAGCGCCATGGCTCGCTGCGAGCGCTTGCTCTTGCCCTTGCTCTTGCTCTTGCAGCTTGGTGCGTATAGGATCTGCGTATTTGAACAGCAGCAAGAGGCGCCTGCAGTAGGAGTCTTGCGGACGGGGGGACGCACGCGCCAGACCACGCCTCTCCACTCTCACTCACATTCCTTGCATCCCTTCTTCCTTCCCCTGGATGCGTACAGATCGCTTTTGGGTCAGCTATCACTTTTACTTTGCAGGGTGAAACGGATATCTTTGGAAAGGTTTCGGTAATATAACATGATTTGCATCGTGCTGGTAACAAATCTCCGCACAATGCACTAGTATGCTTTGATCCAAATCCGCGTCTGAGATAACGCCATGTAAGTTACCAGTGGGGTTTGATGCTTGAAAGGGCGTCGCGGCTTGACTTTGATGGTTATCACTGCTGTATCACCAACAGCAGTCAGAACCGCCAGACCACCCGCAGCAGCAGAACAGCAGAGAAAATGGATCCACGTTCTCTCACCGATGGCCATCAGTCAGTCCAGTTTGCCATTCGCACGTGCAGCAGCAGCATAGGAGCCGCTCATCGAGAGGCGCTTCATGGCATCGCGACGCTTTGCCACCTTGGTCGCTTGGCGCATTTGAATTTCGCAATTTGGGCTCACTTTTCTACCAGACCGCACAGGCAACAAAAAGCGTAACGGACGCCGTAGCACCGCTCTCGATACTGAAGAGCGTGTCCGTTTCGGACCATCAAGCAAGCGACTGGTTGTGAAAGGGCAATCTGCTGCTGTGTGTGTGTGGCTATTGCCCATCAGTCAGTCAGTCATCGGTTGTGGATCTTTCGTTTTCGTGGCGCGTGCCTGGCGCTTCAATTGCAAAACCACCGGACTTTGCATACAAACTTCTAGAGAGCTGTCTGGTGCTAGGCGCGCGATGACTCGCCTCAAAAGGCCAAGGGCCTGCTAGAGAGAGAATGATCCGCATCAAAGCGATCGACTGGTGGGCGCTTAGCGCCACGGACATGCTCGAGAGTCGGCGGGGTACTGCGCGAATAAAGATTCGCTACCCTTGCTCTCGGAGCAGGAGTATGTGAATTGGAGCCGTCCGACAGTCGAGCAGCAATGGCTTCATAACCGCGGCTACGACTGGGTGACGCGCATGAACAGCGGCTCGGTCTGCACGGCGGTCTCGTACCCGTACGCCTCGGGAACACCCCCCAGCAGCTTGCAAGCGGTACGCGTACCCAACCTTCCAGTGAGACCTGCCCAAGCTCGGATACTACTTCTACAACGAACAACAGCAAGTTGCGCAAGCAGCATTCGTGCGATAGAGATGGCACTTGAATTGCGTATAGTTATTTTGCCTACTGTCCTTATCAGCACTCTGTACATCGTTCAAAGTTCGTAGCATTCTCTAACGAAACACGCCTCGTGGTTCTAAGCGCTCGCGTGAAGTTTTCTATCATGAGGATCACCGCGCGCATGTCATCCATGATGAACAAACAATTTTTCAGACGAGGACAGCGCTTTCCTCGTAAAATTGACGGAGTACCTGGTTGTCGACCACCACGTACTTGTCGTGAGTCATGATGTACGTGGCTGTGTCGACAAACACGGGTACTCCGGCCTCCACCATTTTGCAAGACTTGTGCTCCATGGCTCCTCATTTGCGTATTGTCCACGAGAACGTGAACAGTGGTGCCAGGGCGGCGGTGGGCGCCGACGATCTCGATTGCCAGCGGACACAGGGTCAGCGAGTACATGCACACATCAATGCTAGCACAGACCGCTCGAGAATCGCGGCCGGGATGCACAATCGCGACGCTACTAAGGATGGTGGGTCGTCGCGTGGTTGTAGCTGACGGATTGGTCTAGGAGCATCCACCGGAACAGCGTGATTGAGCGGTGCTCGCGCAAAAGCAGCGCCAGCGCACGTCACCTCTTCGCGAAAGAAGTCGTGGTCTGCCGCTGCATCCGGTGTTTGTTCGTGGATCCGCGGGTGCTGGACATTGCGCGTCTCGTCGATGTTGAGAAGTTTAAATCGCTTGTCCTCAAACTCGACATCGACACGGTGCTCTGAGAGACGCTCAAGTTCTCTCGCAAGCGCTTCTCGCGTTGATGCGAGTCGTGATGAAGCTGATGCGACTGGCGACGGCTCCGGCGGGTGTGGAGGCTGTATGCGAACGCCACGACCGCTTGCAAGCGCACCTTGGGTGTCGTCGAGGCGAAAGCGAATAATGCGGCTTGGACACCATTGTTGAGAAGAAGGGGGCGGAGGAGAGAGGTGGTTGCTGGTTTGTTGCGGAAGCAGGTGTTTGAGAAACTGAGAGACGAGATGAATGGTGTGTTGAGGATACTAGTGTTGCGGACTCTCGTGTGTGATTGCCGCCTTGGAGACCGAGGACTCATGTGTTGGTACGACAGGCGCCTGAACACAGCTTCTCGAAACCGCACATTCGTAGCCTGCAAAGTTCACATAATACCACCAACAGCAGGCGCATCTGGCACTCCTACGCTCTCAGCAGTCACAGCAGCGTCGCCGCCCCTTGCTTGCTCGCTTCCGTCCTGCTCGCGCTCTGGTATCACAAACATGACGCTACCTTCGAGCACTGCACCAGGAGCCACAGAGGCGCTTGAAGCAGCAGCAGAAGCAACGACGGAGGTCGTCAGCAGCGCCTCTTTCTTGAGCCGCCGCGCGCTTCTCGCGCGTGTGATTTTGGTTCTGCACGAGCAATGATAAAAAGAAAACACCAGCGCGAACGTACTGTTGATGTGTATGTTATAAGCGAAATCTTGCAGGTTTGTTGCAGCATATTGATGACAGTAGTCAGTCTCTCTTAAGCGGCTTCAATGTGAGACACCACCAGCAGTTCATACACAGTTGAAAATTGACAGAAAATCCTTTTTTGTATGGAGTGCAGGACCAGTACGAGCACCTTCATAACTAATTGAATCCACGTGTTCACTACCCATCCAAACGTCAGTGCATCGATGTGGTCCACTTATATTTAGGTCCACCGTTAAACCAGGATCTCCATCCCGACACCACACACAAGCAAGAAGAAGGGGAGGAAGAGGTCCATTTGATCCAACACCTCCAGAACAAGTGAAGAAGATGCAGAGCTCTGGTCGCGCCGTGCTGCGCCAGTCCGTGCGTGTGGCCCGCACCAATGCCGCCCTGACCGCCTCACGCGCGCTCGCCACCAGCGGACCCGCTGCTGCTGCCGCGTCGGCGCTCAGCCGTCCGCAGGTCGCCGCGCCGCTGGCTGTTGCGCTCGTGGCGAACACCAAGAGCGTCTTCGAGACGCGTCGCTTCTTCTCGGCTTCCGCGGCGCCAGTGGACGTGCCCGTGCCGTCCATGGGCGACTCGATCTCGGAAGGTACCGTCGTCGAGTGGCTCAAGAAGCCGGGTGACTTTGTCGAGACCGACGAGGTCGTCGTTGTGCTGGAGACCGACAAGGTGAGCGTCGACGTGCGCGCGCCGTTCTCCGGAACGCTCGAGCAGCACTTGGCCGGCATCGACGATAACGTGATGGTCGGTGCGCCGCTGTTCCAGCTCGTCAAGGGCGAGGGCTCGGCTACTGCGCCAACTCCAGCGTCCACGGCTGCGCCAACCTCAGCTCCTGCTGCCGCCGTTGCTGCTCCAGTTGCTGAAGCTGCGACCCCAGCCGGCGAGCCGGAAATCGTGAACGTGCCATCGATGGGCGACTCCATCTCGGAAGGCACGATCGTGCACTGGTCGAAGAGTGTGGGCGACCACATCGCCGCGGACGACATTGTGGTCGTGATCGAGACCGACAAGGTGAGCGTGGACGTGCGCTCGCCGAAGGGCGGCGTAATCCAGGAGGTGCTCGCCAAGGTGGACGAGGTCGTGACTATCGGCGCGCCTCTGTTCAAGCTGCTGCCAGGAGCTGCCCCAGCCGCTGCTGCGGCCGCCCCTGCGGTTGAGACCAAGGCTGCTCCCGCTGCCACTCCAGCACCAGCTGCCCCAGTCGCTGCGGCTCCAAAGGCGGCCCCAGTGGCCCAGCCGAGCGCGGACATCACCCACCCGCTGCTGCTGACCCCAGAACGCTCAACGCGCCGCGAGAAGATGAGCCGCATGCGCCTGCGCACGGCTGAGCGCCTGAAGGAGTCGCAGAACACGTCGGCGAGCCTGACGACGTTCCAGGAGGTGGACATGACCAACATCATGGCGCTGCGCAAGCAGTACAAAGACGCGTTCGAGGCCAAGCACGGTGCTAAGCTCGGCTTCATGTCGGCGTTCATCAAGGCGAGCGCGTCGGCGTTGCTTGAAGTTCCGGGTGTGAACGCGATGATCGACGACGCGCACCAGGAGATTGTGTACCGCGACTACGTGGACATGAGTGTGGCCGTGTCGACGCCCAAGGGCCTTGTGACGCCAGTGATCCAGAACACCGAGTCGCTCGGCTTCGCCGACATCGAGAAGAAGCTCGCGGAGCTCGCCGAGCGTGCGCGCGCCGGCAAGCTGACCCTCGAGGAGATGACGGGCGGCAACTTCACGATCTCGAACGGCGGTGTCTTCGGCTCGCTTATGGGCACGCCGATCATCAACCTGCCGCAGTCGGCGATCCTGGGCATGCACGCGACCAAGATGCGCCCCGTCGTGCTCAACGGCGAGGTGGTCGCGCGCCCGATGATGTACCTCGCGCTCACGTACGACCACCGCCTGATCGACGGTCGGGAAGCCGTGACGTGTCTTAAGGGCATCTCCGACAAGATCGAGAACCCGGAGCGTCTCCTGCTCGACTTGTAGACGCATGCGAAGAGACCTCTTTTGCTCTTCACTCAAGCAACTCGACTTGTTGAGCTGCAGACAACACGTGAAGAAAAGAATACGGGCCTTAACCACGAACTCAACAATACACAACACACAATGCAATACTCGCAAGCCGTGCTCTTAATTGCTTACTTGTGGTAATGATGTGTCATATGCATTTTGCCTCAGCGTTCTCTGGATGCATGCATATAGGCGCGGATGCTTGGTTCGGGGCTGTCGGCGCGGGTACTGACGAACGCTCACTTTTTCAGTGAAGTCTGAGCTCGTTTGCTTTGCTTTTTCGTCGCTCGCTTCGCTGGCATAGCCGCCTCCAATTCGTTGGCGGGGGCTCGAGCGCACACGTGTTGTTTGAACTTCGACATCACTACCGCTTGTTGTTCGGCAGTCGTCATGGCGAAGAGTCTTGTTACAGGAACTTCAGGGTCTGAGCACTCGCCTGGATCAACTGTAACGCACTCGTCTGCTGGCTGGCTCTCATCATCAGGAAGTCGCTTCGCAAGCCGGCATTGCTTGCAAGGCTTCGTCTTTTCGAGCAACTTCGACTTCCTTACTTGGCGGAATGAATCTGGATCCAGCACCCGAGCAAAGTCCTTCACCAAAGGCGTGGTCATACGCTAATCGCTGATCGTCGTGGATGGCGATGATACCACCGCTCATCATAGCGCGATACGAGAAATTCACCGAGCCGTGTGCCGCAATTTCGCCGTCAATGATCACGCACTTATGATGAAGCATGGAACTAGGAACTTCGCTGCAGTAGACATTTACACGGCGCTCGCTGATGTCGCCGTCGTTGAGCATAATCTCGGTGATGCAAGACCCCTTGCAATACATTTGCGTGTGATCAACCAGCAAGATCATCGTGACGCCTCTCAGCAGTCTCCTTGATAGCGACTGCAAGTCACTCGTGTGAAAGCACATACATGGCGATGAAAAGCGATTGCTTGGCGCCATTCATTAGTCCCTCAAGGCGTTCAGCGTGCGCATCTGAGCGCGCTTGTTGGCCAGGGAAGAGCAACACCTCGAAGAGCAACACCTCGAGATGTATCTTGTACACCGCCAGTAGCTCCTTGTGCAAAGCTTTGGCGACGACGGCAGTGACGCCATTAGCGGTGGTGGACGAGAGCGAAACCTGCATGGCGCACGCGCTGTCAGAGAAGTTTACCGGACAGAGCCAGTGCCTCCCACGCGTGTCTACCGCTGTACTGTCGGCTCGATTCAAGAAGCTGGCACTACCCTCTCGATTTGCGTTCCAGATCTGGCGCTTCTTTTTTGGTCGTCTCGGCGTCTTTGCCATCGAGAGCGACTTCTTCCCAGTGGTCTTCATCATCCACGAGCTCACCGAGATCGTCTCGCAGACGTTCCAGGCGCACCGCTCGAGCGAGTCACTCCCGAGACCGTGGTTCAACAACCTCTTTGTCACGCTTGTCGTGCTGAACTGCTGGTTGACACCCATTTTGCAGCACTTTCTTCGAGGCCACCAAAGCATGGAGCGCGTCGTCTGCCTGCTTCTCGATACGGTAATGAACATGGGCTCGAGCATTCTCATCCCCGTCATCGTCTTCCTACCGTACTACGAACTGTTCATGTCCGAAGCTTTCACATTCCCTTACACCTCTCTTTACGACGCACTCTTCTTCTCGAGACTCGTGATGGAGAACCAGCTGCTCTTCTCGCTGTCGGACGCTAACATTTTCTCGAGACTGGTTCCTCACTTGGATATCCTCAGTTCCCTCTCGAGTGTGTCGACACTGATCCATCGCACAGGAAGTCATCGTGTGTCCAGGGTGTTCTCAGCGGAGGTAATCGAGAAGCCCAGACTGTCCACTTTCTCCAAGAGGGTTTCCGCTACCCCCGCGATGAGCCCAAAGGCTCAAAGCATCGTCGCCAGTGCGTCACGCAAGAAGAATACACTGGTGCATGCGTTCTTCTTCGTCTGGGGACTCGTGGTGCTGATTCTCCACACTCGAGGTGCGTTACGAGCGCAGAAGTCGGTCCTCGGATGCCGTCAAGTTACTGGCTCTTGGTTTACGAAGGAATATCCGTGCTCGGTATACACGTACAACTGCTATCGGCAAGGCACAGTCACTCCCGACGAAGACTTGTGGGCACATCTCGACCAGTCCAGTCTCGTTCACCTGACAGTCGCACATTACCCCGAGCTCAAGATGCCGCACCGCTTTCAGAGCTTCCCGAATCTGCTGGGTTTCCAGCTGCACAACACCATGATCGTCGAGTGGAGCAAGGAGAGCTCGATATCCGCCACGAAGCACACGAAGCTGTCTCAGTTGGTCAACATCCGAACGAACATGTCGAGGATTTCGGACGGCATGCTCGAGCCTCTACCGGCGGCGTTCATGCAGCTTGAGATGACGTACACCAACCTGACTTCGCTGTCGGACGACCTTGGCAAGAAGTAGCACCCGATTTCGATCATGTATCTAGAGCACTCTCTGATCACCGAGCTCCCCAAGGCGCTGCTGAGGCTTCAAGTGAGATTGCTGTCGCTGCACAGCAACTTGATCGAGCGGCTGCCTGAGCTGGAGACCATGCACCAGTTCTTCATCGCATTCACAGTAAGCGGCAATCCGCTTGTTGAGCTCCCGGAGACGCTTGGTGAGGGTCCGGAGTTCATCTTCTTCGGCGCCGAAGACACTTTGATCGGGACGTTGCCTGCCTGGGTGCATACGAACGTTGCAGTCACAACGTATCTCTCCGGCACACCGTACTGTGCGACGCAAGCGGGAGCTGCGGCTAGCAGTACGAACCTGGCATGTGTCGTGCGCGACATGCCTCTTGGAGGGAAATCTCCGGTAACCCTCCTTGAGACTTCCATCGCGTTCACAAGCTACTCTTTCAAAATGCCTCCAGTACTACTACTTTACGCGCGGACGTGCACGGTCATCTCAACATCCCAATTCCAGCATGCGCTTCATAACCTCTATCGCCTTTGTATTCGTTTACAAGCCTTCTCACTTGAACCCTCACAATGAGGGTGCTGACAAATCCCGAATATAGTCCAAGGTAGACGAACTTTACCGGTATTCCTACAGTGGTGGCAGGGATTATAAGACCACTCGACTTTTTCGTGTTGTGAACGGAAGTCTTCATCAAATTGGCTGAAATTTGAGCAATCAGATTGCGACATTTATTTTGTAACAAAGTAACAAACTACGGAAAGTTGTCAAAAGTGGTAAGTAGTGCATCAAAAGTGGAAATGGAACTTTCCGCAGGCGAATTGGTATCTGCGAGCGAGCCAAGAAGCGCGAAAGCAGTCGACGATCGGGAGCGAAGCGAAGTAGCAAGCAAGCAGGATGCGCGTGGAGATCGACGGCCTGGAGGTGCTCTTCCCCTATGAGCGCATGTACGCGGAGCAGCTGCAGTACATGCGCGAGCTCAAGCGCGCGCTGGACGCGCAGGGCCACTGCATGCTGGAAATGCCCACGGGTACGGGCAAGACCGTGTCGCTGCTCTCGCTTGTGCTCGCGTACAAGTTCGCGCACCCGACCGCGGGGAAGCTCATCTACTGCACGCGCACGGTGCCGGAGATGTCCAAGTGTGTCGAGGAGCTCAAGAACCTCGTCGCGTATCGCGAGAAGTACTACGGCGACCGCGCGCAGCTCACGGCAGTCTGCTTGAGCTCGCGCCGCAACATGTGTGTGCACCCGCGCGTGATGGCGCACGCCGACGGCGAGACGGTCGACGGCCAGTGCCGCAAGATGACGGCATCCTGGGTGCGCTCGAAAGCCGCGACCAACCCGGAAGAGGTGGAGACGTGCTCATTCTACGAGAACTACGAGACGCGCAAGAGTGACCAGACCGTGCTTCCTCCTGGCGTGTACGCGGTCGACGACCTCAAGGAGCTCGGCACGCAGAAAGGCTGGTGTCCGTACTTCCTCACGCGCTATGTCGTCACTTTCGCTGACGTGATCGTGTACAACTACCAGTACATGCTTGACCCGAAAGTGAGCGCGATGGTCTCGCGCTCGTTCGAGAAAGAGAGCATCGTCGTCTTTGACGAGGCCCACAACATCGACAATGTCTGTATTGAAGCGCTGAGCGTCGAGCTGGACAGGCGGTCGTTGGACCGCGCGTCGCGCAACCTCACGACCATCAGCTCGCAGGTGACTCGCATGAAACAAGCTGACAAGGCGCGGCTCGATGACGAGTACCGCCGTCTCGTCGAGGGACTGCGATCGAGTGACTCTGTGGTCGCACCAACGTACACGAACCCAGCCAACCAGCAGCGCATCGACACGTCGAACGATATCCTCATGGCGAACCCAGTTCTCCCAGATGATGTGCTGGACGAAGCAATCCCGGGCAACATTCGTCGCGCGGAGCACTTCATCGCGTTTATGCGGCGCTTGATCGAGTACTTGCGCACGCGGATCCGTGTGCGCAACGTGGAGTCTGAGACTCCGCAGGCGTTCTTGCACCACCTGAATCAAGCGATTTCAATGGAGATCAAGCCGATGAAGTTCTGCTACACGCGCCTGAACTCGCTCATGCGCACGCTCGAGATCACGAACCTCGAAGAATTCAACTCGCTCACAGCCGTGGCGGACTTTGCGACGCTCGTCGCGACCTACGCCGATGGGTTCATGCTGATCATTGAGCCGTTCGATGGTACCTCCGGCGTTCACGACCCAGTGCTACAGCTCGCGTGTCTAGACGCGTCGTTGGCGATCCGCCCCGTGTTTGAGCGCTTCTCGAGCGTGATCATCACGTCCGGTACACTGTCGCCCATTGATCTATACCCTCGCCTGCTGAACTTTAACCCGGTGATCCGCGAGTCGTTGCCAATGTCGGTGTACCGCTCGTGCATTTGCCCGATGGTGATCACGCGCGGCAGCGACCAGATGCCCGTGAGCACGAAGTTCGATCTGCGTGACGACATGTCTGTGGTGCGTAACTACGGTACGCTGCTGCTCGAGATGGCTGCGTCGTGCCCGGACGGCATGGTCTGCTTCTTCCCGTCGTACCTGTACATGGCGAAGATTATCGGTCAGTGGGACTCGCTCGGTGTGCTCAAGCGCGTGCTGCAGAGCAAGCTGCTATTTATTGAGACCACGGACATTGTCGAGACGACACTGGCGCTCGACAACTACAAGAAGGCGTGCGACTGCGGCCGCGGCGCGATCTTCTTCTCGGTTGCGCGTGGTAAGGTGGCCGAAGGCATCGATTTCGACCGTCACTACGGCCGCGCAGTGATTCTTTTCGGCATTCCGTTCCAATACACGCTCTCGAACAAGCTGCGCGCGCGTCTCGAGTACTTACGTTACACGCACCAGATCCGCGAGGGCGATTTCCTCACTTTCGACGCGCTCCGCCAGGCTGCGCAGTGTGCCGGACGTGTGCTGCGAAGCAAGACCGACTACGGGCTGATCATCTTTGCGGACTCCCGATACAACCGCCTCGACAAGCGCACGAAGCTCCCGCCGTGGATCACGCAGTTTCTCGTAGACTCGCACCTGAACCTCTCGGTCGATATGGCTGTGTTCATGGCGAAGAAGTACCTCTCGCTCATGGCGCAGCCTGCGGACGACTCGGCAAACTTGAACTCGATCTTGCTGGACACGGAAGGCGTCGCCAAGTGGCTCGGCAAGCACTCGACGAGCGAGGAGAACGACAGCAACCACGAGAACGGCGCGGCGTCGGGCGTCGCTGCAGCGATCGGAGGAGGCGCGTTCGCGATTCCAGTGCAGCAATAAGACGCCGATGAAGAAGAGTGTGCAAGAGATTGTAGGAACAAGACAAAATGTGAACGACAGGACAGGTATGGAGGATTCAATTGCAATCGCACAAACGAAGTATCTAAATACGGAAGCCATTTATCTGTTCTGCATGCGTTGAAGTCGTTCCTGAATAATCTGCAGCTTCTGTGAGCTCGTCGGCGTTGAGACTTGCTGACTCTCCAGATCACCGTGACGCATCGACGGGAGCGAAGACGACAGCTTTAGCGGTGGCGGTCGCGCACGGAGCTGAGGCGAAGAAGCTGTCCGTAACGACGACGACGACGACGATGATGATGACGACGACGCGCTCAAAGGTGATCGTCTTCGCAGCAACGCGTCAGCCAACTGCACGTGGATCTTCATCTCCCAGCTCGCGTCCTCTCGGTCTTCCACGCTACCGTTACTTGCAACTACGATTGTCTTCCGAGTGAACACGCGCACGTAGATCGCAGGATTGCGCTTGAGGATCGGAACGATGAGCATCAGAAACGCCTGCTTCACCTCCATCGTCATCTGCTGGAGCTCGAGCGTGCTCCCTTCCGCTGCCAGGCTCTCGCCATCCTCAGGTGACGACAATCCCACGACCGACTCCATCCGCTCGAGCCACTGCTTTGCAGCAACGCGCTTGCTCTTGTCCGAAGTCCAGTTGTGCAGAACCAACGACGCCTCTCGAGACGCAATGCCGAATGGCGGTGCTGGGACATCGTCGTTTTCGCTGCACTCAAACCAGTTGGAAAGCAGGTTCAACACTTGGCGGTGCAGTCGGCGTCCCTGCTTCACATGCGATGTTGTGCCAACGCCACGCTGCAGCTGGGAGGCGAAGCGTAGAAACGACACGATCTCCTGCGTCAGGTTGCCGCCACCGACATGCTGGACACTCAGCGCCTCAAGCGTGCTTGCATTCGCCTCACACAGGCACAGTGTCATGTCCAAAAAGTACGCAAACGACTGAAGCTGCGGCAGGAAACGGTCGAGCGTACGCACTTTCTGCTTGATGAACGCCCACGCTCTCGCGTTCACGTCACTACCATCGACGATCGCGAAGTCGTCGTACGCATCCTCTTCGCTGCGCTTCTTGTCCTCGATCGCCATAAGCTGTGTCTCCAGCACGCTCAGCCGGTATTGCATCAAGTTTCGCGTCTCTACTGCCATCGAACTGGCTCGCTCCTGTTCGTCCTTGATGGTAAGAAGCTCAGCTCTCGCAGACTCTGCAGCACTTCGTAAAGCCGTCAACTCGTCTTCTTTCAGCTTCAGCGACTGCTTTAGCTGCCGCGTCTCGTGTAGAAGCGCCTTCACCTCCATCGCCGAGCCTTTCAGCAGCTTTTCGTGCTGCACTTGTTGAGAACTCAGCTTTTTAGCCTCTTGAGCTTGAAAATCGTCTTCTTGAAGCTTCAGTTGCTGCTCATGCGTCTGCTTCAGCGCTTCGATCTCCTGTTGCAGCTTGCTTTGATAACTCTCGATTTGTTTCTCCAAGTCGACCTTCTCAGTTTCGAGGTGAGTGGTGGTCTCTCTGCTGTTTGCCAGCTCTACTTCTAGTTGATGTGTCTGCTCTCTAAGCGAATCTGCCTCAGACTGTAGCGATACAAAGCTCTCGTCCTTCTCTCGTGCTTGACTCTCCAGTTGACTGATCTTGTCACCGCGTTGGGTCAGCTTGACATCTCGTTGCTCCAACTCTGTCAGTGCACCACGAAGCTCTTCGGCCGTTCGCTCTCGATCTTGAACAGCTGCTGCCAACTCTTCTCCACAACGGGCCACCTCGCGCTTCGTCTCGTCCTTCGTCTGTGCGATCTCGAGTTCTTTCTCTTGTAGCTGCTGCTGCAGAATCTTGTTCGTCTGACTCAGTGCATTCAGCTTCCGTTCATGTTCACTAGAAGCAGTCTCAAAGTTGCGCTTCAAATCCTTAAGGTCACGCTCCATAGTCTCCTTTGCAGCCGCCAAATCGCTCTTTTCCAACTCAGTTGTGAGGAGTTGCACCTCCAACTCGCTGATCTTCTCTGAGGCCTCTGTGAGCGAAGCCTTGAGTACTCTGCACTGTTTTTCAAAGTCCTCCTCGTCCGAAGCATTTCGCTCTTGAGTCAAGCGTTGGTTGAGATTCGCGAGCTCTTCGTCCTTTTCAGCGAGCTGCTGCTGCAAAATCGCGTTCGTCTGCATCAAGCCCTCGACTTTGCGCGCACTTTCCGTCTCAACAGCCTCGAGTTTGTCCGAAATCTCTGCTTCGACTGGAGTCGGTTGTTGTTGTTGCTGCTTCTGAAGACGCAGCACACTGCGCTCGGTCTCCAGCTGCTCTCGAATGGTTTCAAGCTCGCGCAGCTTGGTATCCAGGGTTGTGCGGTCGTTCTCAAGCGGTTCATCGACTAGGTTATCTTCGTCAGGTCCATACTGCTGTTGCTGATCTCCCAGCTCATTATTTTCAGGCTGACGATCACCAGTATCCTCGACGCTTTGACCCACATCGCCGCCTCGCTCCTGCTTGATCAGCTCCAGCTCCGTGACCAGAAAGTCGTACTTCTCCTCGAAGACTTGCTTCTCGTACTCCATCTCCTTTGCGTGCGCTTTGAGATTGACCATCTGCACGCTGGACGCCTCTAGCCGCAGACAGAGTTCGTCGCGCTCTTGGGCGAACGCGGCCTGCTGCTCGAGCAACTCAGACGCCTGCTCGTCCAGCTTCGTCTTGAGCGTGTACAGGTTTGCGAGCAACCCGAGCTTCTCGCGCACCATCTCTTCCATACTCGGTGTATCTTCCTCTTGTTGTTGCTGGGGCTCTAACTGCTTGTGCTTTGTTCGCTGGTTGTCTTGGCGGTCGTCCTCTTCGATCGGCTCGGTCTCGGTGGTGAACTCGCTCTCCTCGTCCTGGTTGCTGCGGTTATGGCTATTGTTTCCATTGCTTGACTCGGCCTTGATGTAGTACTCGAACGCCGCAGCAGCTACGGCTGCGGTCGTATCTTTTCTCTGATTTGAGGCTGCTTCAAGATCGTCCACCTCGAAAGGGTCGAGTTCGTGAAGCACGTTATGTGTCCGGATCGCCTGTGCCTTCACCATCTCACCCTTGAGAGCCTCATGCTCTTTTTGGAGCGCCAGATGCGAGGCCTGCAGCCGCTGTAGCTGCGCTCGTGCGTCTTCTTCCTGCATCAGTGCGCGCTCGGCTATTCGTAGTGGGGATACTAATTTGCTCGTGTCGTCACGGTTGTTGTTGCTATTGCTGTGTTTGCTGTGTGCTTTGAGCTGCTGTAAGGAGAGTGAGAGCTGGTGTTCGAGCGCCTGCTTCTCCTTCTTCGTGCGCGTCAGGTCTGCGCGCATAAGCTTTAGCGCCTTGTACGCGTCGCGCAGGTCCTTCTCCATGGCTCCTCTTTTTTCTCGGAGGGGTCCTTGGTTCGATTTTTGATTTGGTTTCAAATTCGAAATGGAAAAAAGCAAAAGCAACTTGTGTCAGCCGTTAGTCACTAAAGTGAGTAAAGGGTACGCAAGTGCAATCGAGAAACAAATATCGGTATGTCAGTAAAGCGAGTAAGTGGGTGCAAAGCGTATCCGACTTGCTCGTTACAACTTTAATGGCTTCAGCCACATTTTTCGGATTGTCCCGTAAACACCTTTTCAAGCGCTCTGCATTGCGCACATTTGTGGTACTATTTGGCTCCAATTCTGTATGCGACGTGTGAAAACCTACTTTTTATAGTTGCTTGAATTCTCGGACAGATTGCCTACAAACTCCAGTCATTAGCGTCCGAGAATTAAAATGAATACATTAGCTTCTGATATATCCGTTTTTGAGTCTCGGACGCTGTGACTTGAAGATCTCTATGTGGGGTGTCCGAGAATTAGAGTGGACAGCAGACAACGCATTATAAACGCTTGCATCAGGTGGGCCCGAATGCCAAATTGAAGACATTTCGTGCTTTTGGCTTTTGGCTTTTGGCAGTTGGTCCGTTTTGTATGGGACGACGCTCGGACGTTCTCAGAAACAGTCTCAAAATCATACAAAAAGGTGGAAGAAGCCACCAAAAGCATACAAAAAACAAGTACAGTAGGCATCCACTGTTTTGTTTTTTTCACGAAAAAAAGCAGCCAAAAAATCTCCGCGAGAAAGAATGATGGTCGCACTTCCTTTTCTCGCTCACAAAAACAAGCAAACAGCGCGCAGAGCTCCCCACACAACAAAAGCTCTTGAGCGACAAGACCCGATCTTTCTCTCGCTCTCGACAAGCAAGCAAGCGCCATCCTTCCAAGCCCCCAAGACGCTAATCCCACCGACAAACACGATGCTGCTCAACCAGATCCTCTTCTGGATGATGATCTCCGAGGCGGTGATCTGCCTGATCATTAGCCTGCCCTTCGGCAAGCGCGTCTCACTCACGGTCATCCAGTTCCTCACGAACAAGCTCCGGGACACGACCGCGTCCTGGTTCGCCACAGTCATCCTCGCGCTCATCTCGATCCTCTTCTTGTGTACGTAAATCAGCGTCATGGTGCTTGTGTTTGTGTGTGGAGTTGCTGGTTGTGTCTGCTAGTATTTCGCAGTTTGTGTGTGGTGCCCGCTATGTGCATGACGTGAAGATTTCGTGGCTGATTTGTGTTGTTATATGCATTTAAATTGACACAGCGGACGTGAACACGTGCTACCGCCACCACTCGTCGACGGGCGCGACGCTCTCCGATGGCATGCGCATCCGCTTGCTCTCTGCACAGCGCGACATGTACATCTCGGGTTTCTGCCTCTTCCTCTTCCTGTAAGTGTACTTGCTTGCTTTCTGTGGGAGAGCTCGTGGCATGTTCATTTTCTCACACTCTTGCTGTATATTTCTCTACAGGTTGCTCCGACTCGTGTACTCGTCGATGGAGACGAACATCCACCTGGAGAAGAGCCTCTTCGCCATGAAGAAGCAGGCCGAGGGCGCATCCGCGGGCTACAAGCAGCAGGTGGACGAGAATGAGTCGATCAAGAAGCAGCTGCAGAAAGTGCACTCGCTGCTTGGCATGAGCGACGACAACGACGACGGCAAGGACACGAAGAAGAAGACCGACGTGCTCGCGAAGCTCATCGAGGAGAACGCGACACTGACCACGACGCTCGAGGCCACCACGCGCGACCTGGAGTTCGCAGAGAACAAGGTCGAGGTCGTGAAGAAGCAGGCCGAGAGCCAGAGCGCGGCGTTCATGAAGCTCATGGACGAGAAGAACGAGATGGACAAGTACGAGCAGCTCGCCAAGGACCAGGAGAAGACGATCGAGCAGCAGCAGAGCGCGCTCAAGGAGCTCAAGAAAGAGTGCGAGTCCCTCAAGACGCAGATCCAGGACTACGACTTTATGTTCGCCGAGGCCAAGAAGAAGGCCGAGTAGGCAGGCAGCGCTTTGCTACTCGCATTTATCTTCAGGCACACAAGAACATCACAGCGAAAGAACGAGCATTGACATGCATATAACACACAAAAACAGACAAGCGTGACGTTTTTCTATAAGCGCATACGCCAACAAACACACGCATGGAATGAATGATCTCATTTCCCATGATACCGTTGTTGGTGTTGAAGCGCACCGAAAGGATCCAATTGTGCTGTGCCACACTATTCGTGTATTTACACTATTTCGCTGATTGTTAAGACCTATTTGATGTGTGATACGTCATATTTTATAATTATGTGTACCACACTATTTGGAAACATCAACCCGCTTTCGCTATTCCGCAATTGTGCCATCAACACAAAAGGAAAATGGCGGAATGCGCCGCGCAACCTGACGAGCCTCTGCTGAAGCGATGGCCTGTGGCTGTGGCGATATCTACACCCACTAAAAGCTCCTCTGCGCGCGTGCAGGCATTCATCACCAGTCAGGAGAACAGCAGCGGTGCGCAGAACAGTGGTAGCGACAGCGGCAGCGCGTTCGGCGACGCACAGGACGCGAAGAAGAGCAAGAAGCACTCGGGACCACGGAAGCGACGTCCCAAGAAGAAGGCCGACGCTGTTACTGCTGCCGATAATGATGGCAATAAACGAGAGGCACGGCAGGCTGCGTCACCAGTGAGACCTACTACTGCTGCTGCTGCTCATGATCACAACGCTCAGGCTGCATCGCCACTGGCGGTAGTAGTACAAGCTGTGGATGCGGACGACGACGACATTGAAGCACTACTACAGAAGGAACTGGTGCTGGAGCTCAATGATGGCGTGTCGAAGCTGTCACGACAGCAGTTGTCTACTAGTCACTCACCGGACTCGCGCATTACAGAAGGACGTCATCATCACAGCCAGCAGCAGAAGCAGCGGCAGCAGAGCGAAGTGGATGCTGCCGGAAGAGTCGCATACGCGTCTCCGTCGCGACCGCATTTCGCTGCCAACAGCCGCCGTTTGCATCCAGGTGCCAGTGGTGCACACAGGCGTCAGTATCACCAGCATGCCGCTGTTAACGCAGTGAGTGAGTTCTACTTCCATTCACCATCTCCGCCGCCGCCACTACCGCAGTCGCCTCCACATCCACCGCTACCTTCTGCTGTGCCACCGCAGATATTCGAGTTCAGCCGCGAACAGGACGACCGCTCGTACTGGACCAAGTGGGTGATCGAGGCCGCCGAGAAAGAGCGCGCGCGGCGCCTGAACGTGCTCAAGCAGCTGCAGCAGGAGGAAGAGGAGGAGATCCAGCGGCGGCGCAAGTGGGCGATTGAGGCCATCGAGCGCGAGCAGGAGGCGATGATGCGCGAGATGTTCCTCGACAACATGAAGAACACGCAGTGGTTCCAAAGCACCATCTCGCGCCTCGCCGAGGACTACGAGGTTGTGTGCCCGAATAGCTGGTTCGGCTGCATGTTCAGCTGCATGCTCAAGGACTTGGAGACCCACTTGGAGAGCTGCGTGTACCGCCAAGTGCCCGACACGCTCGACCAGGCCGGCGAGGACTTACTGGGAGTCGACTTTTACTCGTACGATGTCGTGTGTCCGAACGCAGTGCTGGGCTGCAACGAAATCTGTTCGCGCGAGAACCTAGCGGAGCACTTGGCATCGTGTCCCGTGAACGGCATCTCGAGAGAGAAAGAATGGGAAGAGCGTCTCGAAGGACGACGCAATGTGCTGCTGGCGACTGAGGAAGAGCGGGCGCGTCGTGTGAGCGAGCAGCAGATGCAGAGCAACAGCGAGGGAGACGAGAACCGCTTCACTTTCGGCCACTTGCAGCAGCTCTACGAGGAGCAGACAGCGATGATGCAGGTCGTGCTCCACGATGAAATTGTGGATTTCTGCGAGCAACAGGAACTCGAGGCGTGGCAGCTGCGACCGTGGATCAACCAAGCAGTCGTGAAAGTCAAGTGCGCGATCCAGGAGCTCTGGGGAGGCGACACCACCCAGGTGGAAGGCTACGGATCTTTTGCCACGCAGCTTCACGGCGGTTACAGCGATGTCGACCTCGTGGTGTTCGGCGTCGCAGAAGAAGAGAACTTGACGTGCCAGCAGTGTGTGAGCGCTCTCGCAGCGCACTTTGCGAAGTCACAGAGCCACGAGTTTGTCGAGATTAGCGCGATCACGAGGGCATCGGTGCCACTGCTGAAGGCTGTCGTGCTCGTGAACGTGACCGAAGATGCAGGTACTGGCAATAGCACCTCCACTGCGACTGAACGCGTGCTGCGTGTTCCGTTCGATATCACGTTCGACGATCCGAGAGGCTTTTCGCACAATGGCATCGCAAGTGCAGCACTAATTTCGACGTTGTCAGACCATTTCTATGGCTTGCGTGAGCTCGCGTTCGTGCTCAAGTACTTTCTTGTCAAGCGCGGACTTAACGATCCGTACGTCGGCGGACTGTCGTCCTACGGACTGCTGCTGATGATCATCTTCATTCTCCAAGAGCAAGGCGCGCTCGTATCGACTGCCGCAGCAGCTCGTGAGCAGGAAGCAGATTGCTCAGATGATACCCTGGTAATCACCGATCGTTGTTGTCCTCAGGCAGTATGTGACGACATGCGATCAGTGTCGAATGCGCGCTACGAAGTCCAGCGCCAGAAAGGAGAGCACATCGCCCAGGAGATTATCGCCCAGAGCCTCATAAAGCAGCAACTCAAGCTTGAGAGTAACAGTGGCTCAAGTGGGCCGAGCTCCAGCAATGCGGCTGGTGCCACGAAGAGAAGAAAAGCGCGCAGAATGCATCTCCCGTCGCTGCTCGTCGACGACGAGAATGAGCACGAAGCGAGACCATTCCTCCTGGGCAAGTACCTGATGGATTTCTTGCAGTTCTACGGGAATGATTTCCGCCAGCATGTAGACACGATCATGGTGTCCGGGCTCGACTCGTACGAGCTCGAAATGATCACAGCCGCCTCGCCTGGGTCTGGGTCAGGGAAATCTTCGCTGGTATCACCTCCGTCACCAATGACGAGGCTGTCATCGCACTCACCTTCGCCTCCAGGATCTCGTGCATCGCTCTCTCCACCTCTTCCACCGCCGCCATCGATCGCATGCCCGCCGATGCCGCCATCGGCATTCCCGTCGCCGTCGATGAGTCCGCTATCGTCCTCGCCGCCACTCTCCCAAGAAGGGCTCCTGATGATCCGCGACCCGCTGCAGCAGGAGAATAACGTGGGTAAGTCGTGCTACCGCGTGAGCCAGGTGTGTCGAGATTTTTCCGACTTTCTCAGCTTCCTTACTGCGCTCATCGTTCGCGGGAGCGTCATGACCACTGGTAAGAAGAAGAACAAGAAGAAAGCGCAGCTGCAGCAGCAAGAGCAGAAACCAGTTGGTGTTGACTCAAACACGACACCGCCATCCAACACCAGCAGCTCACACGACCAACCACCCTCCAATGGTGAAATTTGTCACCACGTGCGCAGTGCCTCGTCGCACCGGATCCTGACGTCCGTCTTTGAGATGAAGACCCGCGACACACGTGCCAGCTTAGATCTCTCAAGCTGACCGGCCGACCGTGCCTTTAGGTATGAAGTGAAGCAAACAAGTGCGTGTAGATGATTGTTATTTATTGCGTTGCTATTGTGTAAAGAAAAACAAAGAAGTGTATCCGTCGTCAGTTTCCAGCTACAAAGCACGTATTCATCATTCGCCAGCGTGTTCATGCTCATGCGAGTGAAGCTTAGACAAGCTTCCAGCGCACGGTCTCACCGGCCTTGAGTGGCACGAGCTCGCTGTTGTCGAACGGGTACGAGGCTGGCACCTGCCAGTCCTCCTGCTTGAGCACCGTCTCGCCGTCGTTGCGCTTGAGGCCGTAAAAGTCCGCACCGTGCTCGCACGCAAAGCCCTGGAGCAGCTCGAGCTTGCCAATCGATTCGAAGGCCTCGGCGTAGAGCTCGAGCGCCGCGTGGCCCGAGTAGATGCCCGCGCACCCGCATGCGCTCTCCTTGCGGCTAGCAATGTGAGGCGCGCTGTCCGTACCGAGGAAGAACTTGCCGCTGCCACTCGCGACGGCCTCGAGCAGCGCGAGGCGGTGCTTCTCGCGCTTGAGTACGGGCAGGCAGTACTTGTGCGGCCGCAGACCGCCCTGGAAGATCGCGTTGCGATTGTACAGCAAGTGCTGCGGAGTGATCGTGGCCGCGATGTTCGCTGGCGCCTGGGCCACAAAGCGCGCGGCCTCCTCGGTCGTAATGTGCTCCATCACGACCTTGAGCGTCGGCATCTTGGCCACGAGCGGCTTGAGCACCTGGTCAATGAACTGCGCCTCGCGATCAAAAATGTCGACGCTCGGGTCCGTCACCTCGCCGTGCACGAGCAGCGGCATGCCCAGCTCGTTCATGGCCTGCAGCGCCGGGAGCACGTTGTCAATTTTGGTCACGCCCGAGTCCGAGTTGGTCGTGGCGCCCGCCGGGTAGAGCTTGACCGCGAAGACCTTGCCCGAGGCCGCAGCGCGACGGATCTCTTCCGGAGACGTCTGGTCAGTCATATAGAGCGTCATGAGCGGCGTGAAGCGCGTCTTCTGCTCCGCGGGCACATGCGCCATGATGCGCTCGTAGTACGCAAGCGCGTGCTCGGTCGTGGTCACCGGTGGCACGAGGTTGGGCATCACGATCGCGCGCGCGAACTGGCGCGACACGTGCGGCACCGTGAGCGCGAGCGCCGCACCGTCGCGCAGGTGGTGGTGCAGGTCGTCGGGGCGCGTGGCCCACTTGAGCTCCGAGGTTGTGGACGCCATGCGAGTAAGGATCCTTGGCGGTGGCTTCGATGTCGAAGTTGTATCGCGACTGGCCGAGCTCAACAACAGCAACGTCCGGTTGTGAAGGGGACCAGCGGTCCTCAGTCTGCGGCTGGAAACCACCCACATCCGCTCTGTGTTGCGCGCGTCGCAGAGACAAAGGGCAAGTGAGACCGAATCACACAAACGAGCCAAAGTTTCACATGACATAAGTCTGTGGGCCTTTCACCAAGTGCCACATGAGACTTTCATACACGTCTTGTGATACAATGGGATACAAGGCAAGACAAGCTCGTGCTTTGGAAACAAAGTTTATTCTCCAGTGGTGATGATCATCATGCATGCAAACGAATGCGACCGATCAATCAAAAGAAGCGAAACAAGAGGCGCTAAGTTAAGAGGCTCGGGCTGCTTACAGCACGATACCCTCGAACTTGGTCTGGAACCACTTGATGGCGTCGTCCTTGCGGAGACGGTGCGGGGCGCCGACACGCGACTGCTGCATCTTGCGACGCGCGACACGGGCACCCGGGCGGTTAAGCACGACGAAGAAGTCCATACCGTAAATGCCGGTGGACGGGTCGTACTTGATACCCAAGTCGATGTGCTCCTGGATGCCGAAACCGAAGTTGCCGGTGTCCGAGAAGTTCTTCTTCTTGAGCTCGTACTCCTTGACCTTGAGGCCGCGGTCGAGGATCTCCGTGGCGAGCTCGCCGCGCACGGTCACGTGGCACGAGATCTTTTCGTTACGACGGATACCGAAGGTACGCACGGTGTAGCGGGCTGTAAACAAAGAAGTACAAGAGAACGAGTGTCAGTCGCATCAATGCTCTGGATGTTCGGGGAATGGATTGCAAGCGAGCCATGGAAGCTCGCCATACTTCCCGAGACCACCGACCATCCAACGCACACACACACAGCAAGCAGGCAGGCGGGATCAAGGAGACTTGGTGAGGAACCCTGGACAGCAACAGCTACAAGACCAGTGGACGAAGACTGGAAACGAAGTCGATAGAATGCGAGCCCTGAACGGACAACCCAGCACGTCACTGTGTGCAAGTCCCCTGGTGAGCGCTGCAACTCCGTCAATCTAGCTCCGTCCGCCTTGGTCCTGTCTTAAGCCGCTGCAGCCACGATCCTCGCCAATCGATGATGACTTGGAACGAGCTCTCGCTCGCCTGTCATACCGGGAAAGCCGACCACGACAAGAGCAGACTGGTGCGCGGCCTAATGGGTCGAACACACCAGAGCTCCATCGACAATCAACCTCCCGGTAGAAGTACTCACTCACGCACGCAATCGGGGATGAACCGCCCCCTCCTTTCCTCAGCTCAGCCGGCACCGAAGCACCAGACTCGCTAGGTGAAGAGTGCGGCACCCAGAAAGGTCGTATATTTAAGCACACCCCACACCATTGTTGTCGTCCCTCGTGTCTGTTCCCTCCCGGTCGTCAAGCTTCGGCAAAACGGCGCTCGCTCGACCACTGGAATTCCTCCCGACTACTAGAACACCATGGCATCTTCTCACTCTCTCTCCGCAACCCGCATGAGCTCAATGAAAGGCCCGTACACGCCACAGAAAGAGAGAGGAATCAGCGCATGTTCAAGCGTGCTCGGTCACCAAAGAGAAGTACGCTGAATCGATCCACACGTCTGCCTTGTCGCCATTCGTCCGAGGTGTTGTTGCTGTGTAGCTGTTCGTTGCGTGTGTGTGTTGTGGTGGTGGCGGCTCGGGTAAGTAGCCCGTTAGGGCGCTTTCGCGGCTCTCTCGTGGATCAAGAAGCGCGCTTACCCTTGGAGTACACTGGCTTCTGGCCGGTGAGCTGCTCCAGCACACGGGCGGCGCGGGTCAGCTTGTCGCCGGATTCGCCGACACAGCAGTTGATCACCAGCTTGTCGACCTTAATGTCGCGCATAACATTGTTGCTCTTGTCACCGGCCTGCAATACGTGCACAAACAGAGATAGAGGTGGGGTCAATAGACGGCTCATAGAGAGAGTCAACCATCGCTATGGAGAGGAGCAGGACACCTCACCATCTTGTCTGTTTGGAGCTATTGGAGAGTGAAGTGGCGCTTTTGTTGGGGCGCTTGGAACGAGCACCAGCGCGGTCACCAAGCCCACGGACCAACCAATTGGTCAGTAGCTGATCCCGAGTGTCCCGAATGAAGGTTGGTCAAAGCTGCTCGCAGCTCGCTTTTTGAACTTTAGTAATTGCCATTTTAGTACTTGTATATTTGACCGTACATTCGCACTAGGACAATCTGTTGGGAAGCTTCTGGATCATAAATTATCAAAGTTATTTTCTGCTGCCAGTCATTTGCAATGTGCGGGATGCTGTCCCTAGTTTTCGCAGCTTGCGATAAGGGATGCGCGGGACGTCCTCTCACCATCATTCTGTGACGAGTAAATCTGTGACGTGGTACACCCGCGCGCGAAAAGGAAAACGAGCTCTTCGTGGAAAGCACGAGCGCGACAGCAGATGCAACGCATCCGTCGGAGCTTCACGCGACCTATCGGATCCACAGCGACGGCAGGACAGCAGCAAAGACCATCATCGCGCATGTGTTGCTAACAACGCAATGATCGACTGCTTCAGATGCGGCTGACTGGCTGGCTGGCTTTGGCAGCGTTGCTCGAGTGCAACAGGGCGGTAAATAGTCTACTGAACGATGGTTGTGCCGCACATACGCGCTGAGTGTACGAGTGATGTGGAACTTTGATGCGTCCGATAGAATACAGCGGGTGAGTGTTCGTTTACATGAGTGGATGCGTTCATGTCATGCTAACAGTCGCACTGACACCGTCGCTGTGGTTTGCATCAACCCATTTACCAGGCGAGCGTGCGCGCGAGACTGAACGAAGGGCGGCTGATCAACCTTGAATTAGAGTAGAACGCAAGTTTCAGCAGGCCACTCTTCTACACTGCGTCACCACGTGTGGATGTAGAGCATGGCCGAGATCTGCACGTTGACGATCGCGATGCCAATGAAGAGCGAGCCGAGAAAGAGGTGATACTTGCGCACTTCACGGAACTCGATGCCCTCGCCGATCTCTAGCAGACACGATAGAAAATCCACGAGGATCTCCACTGCGACTTGGATAGCGAGCATCTTGCTCTGGCGCCACATGGACGTCGACCTCACCTGCGGTCCGCCCAGCTCGTACTTTGGATGGGTCCAGTAGAAGAAGAGAATCGACGTCGAGCAGCCGATAGCGATGTACTCGGCCGACATATCCGCGTAGAGTTCAGCGACCTGGAACGCCAGGATCCTCTTCCTCCACTGGCGCAGATCTCGCGGTGTGATGGTGCGCCGACGCCGAGAGCGTGGAGCGCACAGTGAGCGGATCCTCTGCAGACCCTGCGATGACCAGTGGCGTCCAGGCTCTGGTGGTGCTTGGTCTACAGCCACCACAGCAGTCGTCGACGCGTGGAATCCAGTCACTGGATCATCTGGTGGCATAACTTGAGCAACACACGTCGTGAGCTCATCGCGATCTTCATCTTGAGCCAGCACGCGTCGCTGCCGCCGGCGCATCTGTGCGTTCAGGACAATCACCTTGCCAATTCGCGTGGCGATCTCCAGCAGTGCCATGACAAAGGTACCCGAGAGCGTGAGTTGAGTGCTCTGCACACGCTGGAGGGCGATGCGCACTTGTGTGTCAATCAACACAGTGGGCAGCCCGACGGCGAAGAACATGGTGCGCACGTCCTTGATCTTGCGGCGCAGCATGCCGACTTTCGCGACTTCCTGCACCAAGAGCTTGAGCGCGAGGCTGCCAAGCGTGAACGCCAGCAAGTGCGCGGGTTTCTCGAACTGGTATCGACTCACCACGTGTACGTACGCAGCGGCGAAGACGACTGTGAGCACCATGGGCGACATGCGCACATAAAACTTCCAAAAGTACACCAAGAACGTGCAATGAGATGACTTCCGTCTACCACCGCTTCTCAATGACTGGCTGCTAGACCGCGAAGCTGCGAGCTGCTGGCTCTGCACAGTCTCTTCCTTAAAGATGCGCCTCACAGCGAGGATGATGCCGCACGTGCCGATGTGGTTGCAAAACAAGCTCAGGTAGAACTCGGGCTTGCTGTGGCGACTCGCCGGCGAGAGCACGGTGCGGAAGAGCACAAGGATGCCGACAATGAGCAGCAGCGAGCTGAGGTACACGCTGAGGCTCTTCTTGAGCAGCTTCCAGACGCAGAACGCGAACGTTGGTTTGTACTCTGGACACCTTTGGAAGCGCATTGAGAGCAGCATGGGCGCCTGTGAGATCACGACCATGCCACAGAAGAACGTGTGGATCCAGAGCAGCGTCGCGACGATGAACTCGCCGTTTGACTGGTCGCGCACCGACCGGTGGTGGTAGAGGAGCGCGAAGACGTTGCCCAGGCTGAAGCAAAAGTTCGCGAACCAGGCGCACGCGATGCTGATGCAGGTATTGCGCAGCAGGATCATGAGCGTGCGAAACGCCGAGCGCCAGACCTCGCGGCGGAACCGGTGTTTCCAGTTTAGAGTTGGGAGTGTAAGCTGCTGGGCTGCTGGCCTGACGCGTTGCATTAGCTGCTGTGAGGCTGTACGCAATGATGCGATTTTTGAAAGCGGTGGCGATGCTTGTTCGTGGCTGGGATCCTGGGATGCGACTGAGAACGAGGCGTTGGGCCAGCCACTTGGGGTCACTTGACGACCAAACGTGTGCTGGAATATGCCTGGGAAAATGTTGATGCTCCTCAAGCCTGAAGACTTGCGTCGCGCCGTGGATGGTAAGCCCACAACTTTCACCTTGCGCATTTTGATCTGGGCACCGGAGTGCGACGACATAGCTCCTCGCTTGTTTGTGCTAGTCAGCTACTACTGGTGCATGCGTGTGTGGTGTGTGTGTGAGAGAGAGAGACGATTTCCAAATGTGTGTGCGCGAAACAGTGTCTCTGTCTTGTTAGCCTCGCTGCTCTCGCCACCCCGTTTATAAACAATGGGACAACGCAGACACTGGTAGTGTGTTTTCCTGGTGTTTGCCGAGCGAGAGACATTGGACTGGCGAAGTAGCTGGTGCTTTGGATATTCTTTGAGACAAAACACATGGAATCAAGTCCGTTTCGGCAGTTAACTCGACTCCGCCGGGAGAGATGGAAAGAAGCGTCTGAGGATCGACAACTCACTCACTTGCAACACCGAAACCCCGGAGTGACAAGATGACGAGCTCCATCGAATGATGCTCGAGACACTCGGACTGCGTGATCTTTAGTCGACTCGATTGGACCTTTGCAGTGCGACGGATCATTACTGTTAGTGCCGAGAGGCCCAACCTCCACGATTAGTGCCAACGACAAGAGTTCTCTTGTGCACTCGAGTTCAAGACAGGCAGCACAACTCAGAGGGGCTTGTGGAAGCCACCAAACGGTTCGCGACTACTGAGTGAAGAGAGAGCAAGAGACCATCAAGTTTATTCGGACTTGAAGGGAGTCGTTGATAGGCTTCCAGATTGCTTTCAGAGTCTAGCACCCTCGAATTTTAGCTCCAGCAAAAATTGGTACTACCGGACTAGCTTCGTGTCGAGTCTTCCTCATTTACCAAAGTGATGCTACCCAACTGTACGACACGAGCCGCTCCGCTCCATTCGATGCAAAGCCCGCGCGGTGCACTACCTGTCGATCAGGTAGATGAGCACGCAGATGTGGATGTTGATGGACGCGATGCACATGAAGAGCAACGCGAGAAAGATGCGGTAGCGCCGCACCTCCTGGAAGTCCATCCCTTCGCCGATCTCAAACACGCACGAGATGTAGTCCACGGCGACCTCCACGACGATCTGGAGCGCGAGCGTCGAGCCCTGGAACCACGTACTGTGCTGTGTACTGTTGCGAGTGCTTACTGTGTACCCGTTGAAATCGTACTTTGGGTGATCCCAGTAAAAGTAGAGGATGCACGTCGAGCAGCCGATGGCGAGGTACTCGGCCGACATGTTGGCGTACGACTCGGCGATCTGGAACGCCACCATCTGGATCTTCCACTGGATCGTGCGCGTTTCGTCACGGAGCGAGCCAAAACGCTTCACCACTGCCATCGATGCCGCGCCGTTCACCTCTTGGCTATCATTGTGGCCCTGAGGAGCCGCAGACCCGGCTGCGACGGGGAGGAACATCATGGATGTCTTGGAGTCGCGGCGCTCGAGCTTGCGCTTCATCCACAGCACTTTGCTCAGACGCGTTGAGATCTCGAACACGGCCATACCGAAGGTCCAGAGCAGCGCGTACCGCATGCTACGCGCGCGCTGGAGCACGATGCGCACCTGCGTGTCGATCAACACGGTCGGTAGCCCAACGACGACAAAGATCGTACGCGGGTCCTGGACATTGAACCGCACGATGCCGAACTTGGCGACCTCCTTGATCACTACTTTGAACGCCAGGCTTCCCAAAGTGTACCAGAGCAGGTCCCAACCGCCGTTCACGCGGTACCTGCTCATGAGCTGCACATAGAGCCCGGCGGACATACCCGCAAGCGCGAGCGGCAGCATGCGCACCCAGATCTTCCAGTAGTACTTTGTCGAGTCCCACCACGTGAACTCCTTGCAGAAGTTGCTGAGCCGCCTGCGGCTGTGGCCGATGACCGTCTCGTCCCTAAAGATGCTGCGCAGCGCAACGCTGAGACTGACGTTGTAGCAGTGGATGCAGATGCTGGATACGTAGAACTCGACGTGACGCTTCTTTAGACCCATAGGCGTCGAGTGGAGCAGCATGAGAACACCCACGAGGAACGTGAGTGACCAAAAGTAGGCTGCGAGCGAGTGGCGCGCGAGCCGCTGGATGCAGAACCCGAACGTCGTGCGCCGCCTCTTTTTAAGCAGAACTTCAAACTCGAGCGGCAGGAGCACAGGCGTGTGCGCCACGATGAAGATCCCGTAGAAGAACGTGTGCATCGTCACGCACGTGGTCAGCAGAAACTCGAAGTTTGTCTGCTGTGCTGGAGTACGTCCTGAGAGCACGTTCCCGCGGCTGAACCAGAAAGTGGAGATCCAGACGCACGCGATACCCAGGCACGTGTTGCGCAGCAGGATCGAGAGCGTTTGCAGCGCGTGCAGCCAGACTTCGGAGCGGAGATACCGCAATCGCCAGCCTGGATGGCTCATGGCTGCTGCTGCAATCACGGCGAACGATTTCCTCTGTCTCCTACCTCGGACCCGGGGTTGGGATGACTGTTGGTGCCTTTGTTTGAGTATTCTGGTGACGTTAGATGCCGTCCGGGACCTCTTCGGTGCTGCATGCGTATCCGATAACGTGCTTGGGGCTCGCGGGAGCCACGCATTGGACGGTGGCGGTAGATCTGACCGCCTTCGAGCTGATGCTGCTGTTGGGCTCGAGACCACAGACGCCCAGCGTGTTGGAAAGACCTCCACGCCGGCGCCACTCATGCTGTCGCCGTCATACGTTTGCGGCACA